>SJYC01113353.1:0-19198 GCA_006408675.1 Madoqua kirkii
GTGGGGGAGCGTGGTAGGGGGCAGGGGAAGGGAGTGGGGATGGGGTGATTGGAAAAACCGTGAGCCGAGGTGATTACAGGCTGAGTGAATGACAGTATGGCTCTTGGGACAGCATAGCCCAGGAGGGTTCCGATAAAGTCTCCCTGGAAAAGAAGGTTGATGAAACTTCTGAGTAGAAACACAGCAGGAAATCAAGAGAGGCAACAGTGGCCTGTGGATAAGCTGCCTTTCTAAGGAAAATGTGGGTCCTTGTCTACGAGGAGGTAGACGCGCAATCCTATGCAGACGCAGCTCTCCTGGGAGTGAAGCTGATGTGGCCGTGATGGGTTCGTGCAGAGGCAAGTCCCACAGTAAAGACTGTTTTGCTAAATGGCAACCCACTCTATTGTTCTTGTCTGGAAAACCCATGAACAGAGGACCCTGGTAGGCTACAGTTCATGGGGTTGCAAAAAGTTGGACATGACTGAACTACTTCACTTTCACTTGCTTTTGAAGAACCAGGATGCCTGGTTCACTCTGGTATCTTGGGTGTGGCAGAAAGGAAGAGTCGTCTGTATCAGTGGGGGCTCTGGGAGCACTGACTTGGGAAGAGGTGGAGATATCTCCAGCCTCAAGGGGCACGTCTGAAAACCAACCCCAACAGTGAGATAGGAAGCCTTCGGGGTGATCTTCCAAATTACCCAGGAGATTCTGGGGATTTTCCTAAGAAAGAAGTGCCTGGTGACCTCAGCCTGAGGTAGGAACATTTAAAGTGGATGTGATCTACTTTTATACCCTGGTTTTCAGCAAGTATGACATGTAGCCTATTTTCATATTGTCATTGAGCTTATAAAGTGTCTATGGGCACAGCCTGTTTGCCATCCATGAAAGGGAGGAGCTGTGTTTTCTGCTGGGAGATCAGAAAGCCCAGGAATCAAATCATTAGTATTTCCAAACCTTAAAATTCATAACTTTATGTGTTTATCACAAATTAAAACTTTATTTTGGTTTCTCCACAACCTTCCTCTTGTTGTATTTCACTTTGGGGCATTTGGACAAAGCCTGCCTCTGTGGTCCACTCCTCACCACTCTGCAGCCCAGGCTTTAAGAGGCCATCTGGATTTTGAGCATATCATGTAGCTGCTCACACAACTGTGTGCAGCTCAGAACATCTGCCCTAATTTTAACTATAAAATAAAACTTTCTGCACACAACATTTGTAGGTTTATGGTTTGATCAAGAGGTTGTATGCATTTACATAATGTCATTAATATACTTTCATACATATATGATATATTGCTTGTTTTTTTATTCTGATGATTCTCAGCATGCAGGTTAGCCATAGTCAACATGGATCCTCATTTCAGAAATAACATCTCTGGCCTACATGTAAAATTTTAATATACAGTTATTAAATTTTATTTATCTCTCTCTCTCTATATATATGTGCATGGATGCTAAGTTGCTTCAATTGTGTCTGACTCTGTGCGGCCCTATGGACTGCAGCAGGCCAAGCTCTCTCTCTATATACATATGGGCTTCCACGATGTTTCAGAAGGTAAAGAATTCACCTGCAATGCAGGAGAAACAGGAGATGTGGGTTTGATTGCTGGGTCAGGAAGATTGCTTGGAGAAGGAAATGGCAAAGCACCAGTGTTCTTTCTGGGATAATCCCATGGACAGAGGAGCCTGGAGGACTATGGTCCATGGGGTCACAAAGAATTGGATGTGACTAAGTCTGAGCACACCTAACCCACTATAAATATATATATATTTGGCCTCGCTGCCCAGCGTGTGATCTTAGTTCCCCCAGGGATTGAATCTGTGCTCCTCGTAGTGAAAGCAGGGCGTCCTTACCATTGGACCACCACGGAAGTCCCTAAGGCATATTGTTAAAGCATGTAATTCTTTGTATCTACTGTGCCTTTGAACTTAAAACATTCAGTAAAATGGTGATGACAGTCTTGGAATAAAGAAGCTGAAATCTATACCAACTAAGTAACTTGGCAATGTCCTTATACTAGCAAAGCTAGAGCCAGAATTTGAACTCAGGTCTTGTTCTGTGATCTCAGGGTTTTTCCCACTGGACTGTTTTTAAGAAACAACTCTTCTGTCCTAACAATTGCATATTTAACTGGTGTGCAGCCCTTCTAGTCATGGTGGCATTTCTCAAATCCTCATTCTGACCTGACCATAAAGGGAAGAAGCCCTGTTCTTCATTTAGATGTGGCGGAATCATTAGCTGAAGGCCACATAGCAGGACTTGTGCAGCTGGGACCAGGATTCATGATTCTAAGTACTTTGACTTTATTTTTCATTTCTTAATATTTTCACCATTTTCTTTCTTTCCTCCTCACTTTCTTTCTTTCTCCAAAATGACTTGCTTACGTTATTCCACACGCCTCTAAAAGAAAATATGCCAAAAGAAAAGGATTATATTCTGTAATTCCATGTTGATGTTTGTGTTTTATTTTAATAATATAATTATAATGATTTAATATTTGTGGAAATTTTGAAAAATATCAAAACATAGATTTATTATCCCATAACTTGAAAATAGCTGCTAGTGTATCTACCTGTCCATTTACTTATTTATATTTATCTTCCTTTCATCTACATTTTTTTCTATACTTTGAGGTATCCTGTTATCTATTTATATCTTTTACTTATGTTTCTATATCTCTATGGGCCTCCCTGATGGCTCAGCAGGTAAAGAACCCACCTGCAATGCAGGAGACACTAGAGACTTGGGTTTAGTTCCTGGGTTGGGAAGATCCCCTGGAGAAGGAAATGGCAACCCACTCCAGCATTCTTGCCTGGAGAATCCCACGGACAGAGGAGCCTGGTGGGCTACAGTCCATGGGTTCACAAAGAGTCAGACACAACTAAGTGACTAAGCACACATGCTACATCTCTATGAGCATAATCTTTCAAAAAATTCAGGTCATACCTAACAAACAGATGTTTTTATTCATAAATATATCATGAAGAGCAGCCAATGTAATAAACTTTTCTCAGAAATGTGATTTGAATTGCTGATATAATTTATTTAATCAATTCCCTAATGCTGGTCATTTCTGATGTTTCCAATTTTTTCTTCTGAAATAGATAACATTGTGGTGAACAACCTTCCTAGATATGCTTTAGCTTCCTCAAATAGTCAGACTTCTCTACAGCTTACTTGTAAGTTAACTTTTCTTTCAAATACATGGTATGTGTGGATGCAGCAGGATCCCAAAGCAAACAACTAGAGGTTTAATGAATTTCTTCAAGTATGGAATTGGACCACAGGATAAACCGCAGCCCACACATCTGATAGATTTGGTGAGCTCTTGGCCCCATAACTTGGTGAGTCTGTGAGCGTATTAAATGACTAAGATTATTTTTAGAAAGTGAGTTCCTCTGGCCTTAGTTGCCAGTGAGATAAAGGGGTGATTTTAATCCTCCTGGGGAATAACATCACCTGAGAGCTCTTGTCCCTAAGTCAGTTCTTTAGATACTTCAAATCTCTTTGTTCTGTGCTGGAATGACAGGCGCTTAATGAGAGAAGTTTTATGATCTTTAAAAAGTATTTTTCAGGCACCTCCTATGTGCAGGGCATTTTCAGATTTCCAGGTATGGCTTAAGACCTTGACTTTCATTATCTTCTCTGTGGGTAAGAAAGCTGAGGCTTCCCAAGGTTAAAGAATGTGCTTTGACATCAGATGGCTCATAAGTGGTGAAGCTGGTGAATGATCCAGGTTTGTCTAATTCGATGTGTTTCCATTTCACACCATGGATATTCTGGACGGGGTCCTTAGTTGAGTAGGGAGGGGGAGAGTCTGCGATGGGGCTGCTGTCCATGCATCTGGGGTGATAATGGCATCCTCCGTCTTTACTCACTGATGGCAGACCATCCCACAGTTCTTCCCAGTGTCACAACCAAAAATAGCTCCAGGTGCTGCCAGACATACTGTGGGGGCAAAAATGCTCACGCTGGGAGCCACTGGCTCAGTTTCTTTGCCTCATTTTGATGATTGTGCAGGATTTCATCTCATGAAAGAATGAGTTTTACCTAATACGTTCAGTTTGATAGAAAAGTAATTTTTCCCAGCCTGAGTATCAAATTGATCAGAGACCTCTCTCATGATGTGCTTTGGGCAAGGGAGGAACAGCAGAAAGTGCGATCCTGTTTACTGACTTCCTCCTTCCCCACCTAGAAAGCAGGTTTTCCTGCTCAGTGTGGATAATTTCATTCCAGTCTCAGAGAAAGCACTTTTTTTTTTATTCCATCAAGTAACATGTTGGTCAAAATAGGAATCTTTTTTATTAACATTCTGAACGTCTGATAATTTTATTCATTCCTGTCTTCGTCTCCAGATTGCTGCCTTTTCCTTTTTACAAGCTGCCTTGATGTTTTCCAATCTCGTGTACCTGGCACTAAGGGGAAAAAAGGCAGCTTGTGAAATGCCTATTCTTGCTTCCAAGTTAGTGTGGAGAAGGAGGGAAGTTTGCATGAGTTGAAAAAGTCATTCTCTAAAATTAAATGGCAATCTCTTCTCAGTTGTCCAGGGAGGAACCAGAAGTTGCCAATGATCTCTGTCCAAATTGGTCATTAAGGGGGTCTGATGGCAGAGCGAATATGACCACCAGAAACTGCAAATTTTATTGCTACGTGGGCCTGAAAGTCCGTGTTCTGCCTTCAAATGTAGCTGCAAAACAGCTGTGATAGATAATTGGTCATTTACCAGTGCTTAATGACTAATGCCCTACCCAATCTGAATTAGCAAGATTCATGACAGAATTGCTTTGTTCAGCTGAACTCTCTGCTGTTCTCCAAGAAACCACAAAGTGAGTGAGTGAGAATGCTGTCTGAGCTCGCTGCTTGGGAATGGCATCTACCCCACACCCAGAGGGGCTGGCAGTGGACAGCCCACCAGCTTCCAGCCTGGGTTAAAACTGAGTCACATTGCTAGAGAAATGACTCGGTCAATGAATCTCAAGGGTCATCTTAGACAGTTTTGGTCAACTTCAGAACTGTTATCAAGGCAAAGGCGTTGACTCATTTACTCAGGCCAGATTCGAGCTTATCCATTTCCCCCAGGATGATGACACAGAGAAGGATGCTGTGAACTGAGAGGCGTGGCAATGTAGTAGTGGTGGCTTCTGTGTTGAAGCCAGGCTGCCCGACTCTGCCCCTTAAGGAACCTTGAACAATGTACTTATCCTCTCTGTGTCTCAGTTTCCTCATCTGTAAAATAACACTTGCTTCGTGGAAAGGTGGGCAGGACTGAACAACTCAAGTAATATAAAGCTTTCAGAACATTTCCAGGCTCGTGGTATGTGTTTGATAAATGTTAGTGGTTTTCATCAATATCAGCATTATGATCGTCAAGTTTGCTTTTATGTTTAAAACTGGTAATCTCCCACAATGTGTAGTCATTTTTTTAAGCATGTAGATCTGATGCCTTATTGACTCATGTGTTTATTTGCTCACTGTTTTAATCATCCACTGACATATTCATTTTTTTCTTCCTTCCTTATTTCTCCATAAATATGGTCCTCACTGAGTTAGGCTCTATAGATACAGAGGTAAGAAGGAGCCCCGCCTTTCTGCCTTTGCAGAGTTCAGAGACACAGGTGGAAAAAACATGCATGGACAAAATCAGAAGTGATGAGCTGTGTCAGGAGCTGAGATGGAGGCCTGTTTGCCACCATGGCAACGTAAAGGGCCATAGTGCCTTGTGGACATCGACTCAACTCTTCCAGCACCAGAGGCTGGAGCTGTATCATCCCACTCATGATAACAAATCATGATGGATTCTGCATTGTCTCCACTTTACAGAGGAGGGAGAGGGGGTGTAAGTCTACATGCTACCCACTAGATGTGGAGCTGTAGTCACACCCAGACCTGGGCTTCACCTTCTTTATAAGGTTGATGAGAAGAGGTAGAAACTCATCACAAACTTGTTCCAGATTAGAGACTTTTATTCTTTTTGTTCCATAATCTCATTCATGATGAGCCAAGAATTCACAAATTCATCTCTTCAATAATTTTTCAATATGCAATGTTGAATATTGAAAATGGAGAACCTCCATCACCAGCCGTCTTTCCCCTTGTCTGCCTAAAGTTGACCACTGCTAATAGGACACATACACTTGGATCTTTTCTCAGTTGATTAGTCGTGTCTGAATCTTTGTGACCCCATGGACTGTAGTGTGCCAGGACTTCCTGTCCATCACCAACTCCTGGAGTATACTCAAACTCAGGCCATCTAACCATCTGATCCTCTGTTGTACTCTTCTCTTCCTGACTTCAATCTTTCCCAGCATCAGGGTCTTTTCAAATGAGTCAGTTCTTCTAATCAGGTGGACAAAGGATTGGAGTTTCAGCTTCAGCATCAGTCATTCCAATGAATATTCAGGACTGATCTCCTTTAGGATGAACTGTTTGGGCCTCCTTGCAGTCCAAGGGGCTCTCAAGAGTCTTCACCAACACCACAGTTCAAAAGGATCAGTTCTTCGGTGCTCAGCTTTCCTTATAGACATTTATAGGTATTTTCTTGGAGAAGACAATGGCACCCCACTCCAGTACTCTTGCCTGGAAAACCCCATGGACAGAGGAGCCTGGTAGGCTGCGGTCCATGGGGTTGTGAAGACTCGGACTCGACTGAGGGACTTTACTTTCACTTTTCACTTTCATGCATTGGAGAAGGAAATGGCAACCCACTCCAGTGTTCTTGCCTGGAGAATCCCAGGGACTGGGGTGCCTGGTGGGCTGCCGTTTATGGGGTTGCACAAAGTCGGACACAACTGAAGCAACTTAGCAGCAGCAGCAGCAGCATAGGTCTTTTCTAAGACTTCCCTGGTGGCTCAGATGGTAAAGCATCTGTTGACAATGTGGGAGACCCGGGTTCGATCCCTGTTGGGAAGATCCTCTGGAGAAGGAAATGGCAACCCACTCCAGTGTTCTTGCCTGGAAAATCGCATGGATGGAAGAGCCTGGTGGGCTACAGTACATGGGGTCGCTAAAAGTTGGACAAGACTGAGTGACTTCACTTTCACTTTTTACTCTCATGCACTGGAGAAGAAAATGGCAACCCACTCCAGTGTTCTTGCCTGGAGAATCCCAGGGATGGGGAGCCTGGTGGGCTGCCATCTATGGAGTTGCACAGAGTTGGACACGACTGAAGCAACTTAGCAGCAGCAGCAGCAGCATAGGTCTCTTCTAAGACTTCCCTGGTGGCTCAGATGGTAAAGCATCTGCTGACAATGTGGGAGACCCGGGTTCGATCCCTGTTGGGAAGATCCTCTGGAGAAGGAAATGGCAACCCACTCCAGTACTCTTGCCTGGAAAATCCCATGGATGGAGGAGCATGGTAGGCTACAGTTCATGGAATCGCAAAGAGTGGACACAACTGAGTGACTTTGCTTTTTTCACTTATAGGTCTTTTCTAGGCATTTACAAAACATGCATGGACATGCCCATGTATACACACATCCCCTGTATCATTGTAAATCACACCATAGACTCTGGGGGCTTATGAGCTGATCAGCAAGGTGACATTTCTCCCTGTTTCTTTTTCCAACTCAGCTCTTCCGTGGGACCAAAAGTTATTTCCATATTTTACCTGCTTTGGCAAAGGTAACCTTAAGCAAAAGAGCAAGGAACCATCAGAAGGCTTGGCCACATGCAGCTGTCTGTGAGGTTAAATGTTCACTGTTGCCTCACGTTGCATGTTCAGTAGTCCTGTGCATACATCTCCTGGGAACAAAGGACACCCACTGTGCAAGTCTGCTCTCGTGGAATGAATAAACAGCACAATTGCTTCCTCTTGATGCCACAAACCCCCAAGGCAGGTGGCAAGCTCAGGACAGGCCGCCTTTTCTCCTGGGATGCTCTGGTCTCCAGCCACAGGACGTGATCCACTGGGGACCTGCACCTGTCAGACTGGATGGTTGTCACTGATGAGACCATTGCTCCGGGCTGGCTGGAGCCATAAGAGCATCTCATGGAGGAACAGACAACAGCTTTCCGGAACCGATGTTGCTGCTGGAGGAGGGGAAAGCTCACAGTCTGCCTGGCACTGCTGGAGCTCAGCTGGTCACACAAGCCAGGCTCCAGCCACACTCACGTCCTGGGCTCCAGCCTTGTGCAGGTAGGCAGACATGCATAAGCCAGCAGTTGAAAAGCTGTTCTCCAGATGTCCCTGCTGAGGGTGAGAGAGCCTGTCCAGCAATGTCATGCTTGGCAGCTGCTGAAAACCTTCACCTACTGCTCCTGGCTTAGGGCTCCTACAGGGTAGGGAAGATGCTTGCAGTTCAGCCTGCTAAAGAGACAACATTAAAGGGTAACTTTGCTTCACTCACAGTGATCCTAAGCTGACGACGTGGTGTGCTTTCTTGGTAACTCATTTATGGCATCTTATGCTGTCAGGAGAGCCATTCAGCTCAAACAGCTATCTGATCATGTCATCCATTCACGGTTTCCCAGGTGGTGGGTGCCAGGATAGAATTCAACTCGTTTTCATGGCTGTAGTTACAGGACTGAACACTGAACCCACTCTCGAGTCACATTTGTACATCAAGTGTGGTTTTTAAATTTTTTTCCCTAAGAGCCCTTACCCTGCTGGGCAGCAGAAAAACTTTTTTAAGGATTTGCCAGCTGTCAAGGCTGCAGTCTCTTCTAGTCTGAGCACATACTTTTTTTGTGGAAATATTGGCTTTTAACACCAATTCAACTCTTTCGTCTTCAGAGGCTGCTTTCAGACATCGTGGTATCCTGTAAATGCCCAGATTTTTCAAGATGCCCTTCTAGCCCTTCTCCCCAAGATGGAATGTGGGCAAATGAGAGCACCTGCTGCTTCTCATGGGAGAGGAAAGAAGAGGGTCTGGGGTCTGTGGGGCTGCCTTTGGGTCTCCGCTCTTCTGGCTTCATGGCTTTTCGGGTGGGCTTTCTGGACTGTGGGACTGTAGGCACTGCTAGGTCTTTTCAGTAATTTGCTGGCTGCTTCTACGGCGTGGCCCCACCTTCACTCTGCTCTAGCCTCTCCATGTAATTCACCCTCTCCAGCTCTGATCAGAAGCCTCTTTGTCCTCCCAGCTCCCCAGCATCTGTGCATACCCTTGTTGGGCCCACTGGGCCTTCTGGATGCTACCTACGTATGGCCATGGGGGCAGAAACCCTGCAGCAGGCTTGTCCCTCTGTCTCCCCAGCAGCTGCTCTGCACCATCTCTTCTGGCGGTCCTGGTGCACACTTCCCTCCAGGTCTGCAACCAGCTCCACCATGCTCTCACTCTGACAGATGGGCTCCAAGCCCAGGTGCTTGTAACCATGTTCCACTTATCTAGAGACTTGTAAAGCCCACGTGGCTTCTCAGGTGCAATCCTGCCTGGGCTGGTGGATTAAGAACCTGACGTCTGACCTCACTGCCTCGCTTCCTTCCTTCTTCCCACAGACTCCTTGAGCTGATGGCTCAGAAATTGTCTAAGTATCAGTCTTCTTTCCTAATTTCATGGGTGCCAGAGGAGATGCTGACTCACAGAAAACATTTTAACAATAAATTTCTGACATGTCCTGGTCACTTTCTTGATAATTTTCTTTTTTTCTTAATAGAAATAAATATTCACATCAACTTGAGAAGAAATAAAAATTTCAATGAATTGATATTGGTTTCTTTAGTTTTCCCTGAAATATTAAAACACTAATAGCTAACACTTAATTGACGTTTGTCAACATCCTAAGTCTTTTATATTTAGGCACAGGTGCTCAGTTGTGTCCAACTCTCTGTGAACCTACAGACTGTAGCCCACCAGGCTTCTCTGTCCATGAGATTTTCTAGGCAAGAATACTGGAGTGGGTTACCATTTCCTCCTCCAGAGGATATTTCTGACCCTGGGATCAAACCTGCGTCTTCTGTGTCTCCTGCACTGACAGGCAGATGCTTTACCAGGGCACCACCTGGGAAATGTACCATTTAATCCTCCCAACTGTATGAGGTAGGTCCTCTTATTATCCATTTACAGATGAGGAAAACCAAAGCTCAGAGAGGTTGAAAAATTTCCCTGAGGTCACACAGCTAATAAGCGGTGAGATTATGCTTCAGACATGACCATGTGAATCAAGGACTGTGCTACTCACAACCTTGCCATATTGTCTCTCCAAAGCAAATTCTAACTTGTGTCGCTTCAGGAGAGTGGCCGTGGCTGCAGGTTCGCTTGCTCTCCGTGGGATGAAAAAGTGAGCTGCTGCCTTTTCTCTCTCTGCCCTTTTAAGGGGAATAGCTAGACCATTCAGAACAGTCAGGAAACCCAGAGGCTCACCAAGGCAGCCCCTAGAAGAAGCTTAATAAACCAGACTCTACACGTGCTTCAGAGAGCCTTGGGTGTCTAAACTCCGCTCCGGGAAGACCGTCCTTGTCTCTGGTAGACCCTACCTGCTAACTAGAAGGATGCTCTGCAGCAGGATGAAGGCTCTGTCACCCAAGGTTGGGCCAGTGTGGGTCAACTCTGAAGATTGCACACAGAACCGGAACAATGGTGGACTGGATCCCCTGGGACAGTGAGGTGGGCCTTCCACATGGCCAGTTTCACTCAGCATGGCTGGCTCATGGCTCCCTGTGGGGGAATCCCACCCCAACTGCACACCTGTCTGAATGAAAAGTCTGAGTAGGAAGTGACCAGCGTTCTGGACAGGCACAGGCGCTCGTGTATACCCAGGAGTGCCCCTAAGTCTACAGTTCTCACTCACGTGGAAAAGCTTGCTCTGATGATCCAGGAGAGAAGAAAAAACCACAGACTCCTTGAGCTGATGGCTCAGAAATTGTCTAAGTATCAGTCTTCTTTCCTAATTTCATGGGTGCCAGAGGAGATGCTGACTCACAGAAAACATTTTAACAATAAATTTCTGACATGTCCTGGTCACTTTCTTGATAATTTTCTTTTTTTCTTAATAGAAATAAATATTCACATCAACTTGAGAAGAAATAAAAATTTCAATGAATTGATATTGGTTTCTTTAGTTTTCCCTGAAATATTAAAACACTAATAGCTAACACTTAATTGACGTTTGTCAACATCCTAAGTCTTTTATATTTAGGCACAGGTGCTCAGTTGTGTCCAACTCTCTGTGAACCTACAGACTGTAGCCCACCAGGCTTCTCTGTCCATGAGATTTTCTAGGCAAGAATACTGGAGTGGGTTACCATTTCCTCCTCCAGAGGATATTTCTGACCCTGGGATCAAACCTGCGTCTTCTGTGTCTCCTGCACTGACAGGCAGATGCTTTACCAGGGCACCACCTGGGAAATGTACCATTTAATCCTCCCAACTGTATGAGGTAGGTCCTCTTATTATCCATTTACAGATGAGGAAAACCAAAGCTCAGAGAGGTTGAAAAATTTCCCTGAGGTCACACAGCTAATAAGCGGTGAGATTATGCTTCAGACATGACCATGTGAATCAAGGACTGTGCTACTCACAACCTTGCCATATTGTCTCTCCAAAGCAAATTCTAACTTGTGTCGCTTCAGGAGAGTGGCCGTGGCTGCAGGTTCGCTTGCTCTCCGTGGGATGAAAAAGTGAGCTGCTGCCTTTTCTCTCTCTGCCCTTTTAAGGGGAATAGCTAGACCATTCAGAACAGTCAGGAAACCCAGAGGCTCACCAAGGCAGCCCCTAGAAGAAGCTTAATAAACCAGACTCTACACGTGCTTCAGAGAGCCTTGGGTGTCTAAACTCCGCTCCAGGGAAGACCGTCCTTGTCTCTGGTAGACCCTACCTGCTAACTAGAAGGATGCTCTGCAGCAGGATGAAGGCTCTGTCACCCAAGGTTGGGCCAGTGTGGGTCAACTCTGAAGATTGCACACAGAACCGGAACAATGGTGGACTGGATCCCCTGGGACAGTGAGGTGGGCCTTCCACATGGCCAGTTTCACTCAGCATGGCTGGCTCATGGCTCCCTGTGGGGGAATCCCACCCCAACTGCACACCTGTCTGAATGAAAAGTCTGAGTAGGAAGCGACCAGCGTTCTGGACAGGCACAGGCGCTCGTGTATACCCAGGAGTGCCCCTAAGTCTACAGTTCTCACTCACGTGGAAAAGCTTGCTCTGATGATCCAGGAGAGAAGAAAAAAGGACAATGGTGTTTGACCCTTCCTGTTCCATCCACACATCATACGGCCAGCTGGATGCCCTCACAGAAGTGACTGCGTTTATCCACATCACAGCCCTCTAAGGTGTCATCACGGGCTTCCTTGTCTTGGATAGAGAAACTGTCTCAGAGACTCAACATCACATCTGAGTAGCTAAGCTGGTGACTCTCAGAGCTGGGCTAAGCTTCTCAGGTTGCAGAGACCCCCAAACCCTTGCTTCTGCCCCCTTACCACACTGATTTCTGAATAACCTTGAATGTTAATTCAGAGAATCACTGAGCATAAATAATGGTAAAGGATAGAGAGTTTACTTTTCTATTTTAATGAGCATCTGAGCCCCTAAAACCAGACCAATAAATTTGAGACTGAAGGCAGGAGGAGAAAGGGGTGACAGAGGATGAGATGGTTGGATGACATCATCAACTCAATGGACATAAGTTTGAGGAAACTCCGGGTAATAGGGAAGGGACAGGGAAGCCTGGTGTGCTGCAGTCCGTGGGGTTGCAAAGATTCAGCACAACTGAGAGACTAAACAAAAACAACAAAAGCTGAGAAATTCTCCCTTTTCTGTGGAGAAATAAAACTTGATATTCACTAGGCTTATTAATTCTCCACCTCTGTGTTATGGAGACGTATGACACAACAGAGAAAAAAATTGAAAAAGACAATAAGTGCTCACACCCTCTGTGGCTGACTCAAAAATCTCTCCAAGTGCCCTGTATTTATAGCTGGAAAAAGGGGAGCGGGAGAAGCAGCTGCTTGCTGTTATTTCGAAGAACTTCAGGCTTCTGACCAAAATAGTCTCTGAACTTTTGAAACTCCCATTCTAATAGTCTCAAGGAGGAGTGAACCAATATCCTAGAATTTGAGATGATATTTTAGTCTTGAAATAATTTGTGCCCTTTCCTCTCTCTCCTCATCACGATTTCATCCGCTCTTGTTGAGTGATGGTGTTTTACAGAGCAGAGGGTCTCTTGCGGGACCAGTGTGGAGTGACATTAGATTAGGGCTCCATTTAAGAAACAAAGAAAGAGAAGAAAGACCTCAAAATATTGATAGGTTAAGGCAATGCTCTGTTGAGTCAAGAAATCATTTAAAAGACATACATTGAATTAAAAAAATAAATAGGGAAGCTTGTTTTTAAGCTTAATAAAAGTCCTTATTAAAATAGATTTGCAGATGCTGTGGTCCATATGCATGCAGCATATCTCTGTTCCCTATATGAATATATTAAGCTCAAAATGTTATGTGCCATATGCACATATTCTTTCCTTTATTAGAGGCAGAACTAGTGATAAAATGAAGATGAATTGCACGAACTGAGTCCATTGATTATCATCTTCATCCAGAAACACTGGCACCATAATTTATTCTTCTCCCTTCTTAACTCGCATGGATAGCCTGTCAGTAAGACCCACTGGTTCTATTTCTAAACACTTTCAAATCTGCCCTCGTGTCTTTTGCTCCTCTGCCATCACTGAGTCCCTTTAGCTCATCACAGGTCACCTTTAGCTCCTGCCTGGATCTCTGAAGCAACCTGTCGCTCCCTTTCTACTCCCGATTCCCACCACCGCAGTAGCCCCAAATAAGTAAACCTGAAGGCAGCCCGTGCTAACCGTTTTTGCTCTCTGAGAATCGAAATTCCTAGCGTGGACAGTGACACCGTAACTGCCCCTTGAGAACTGTCCTCTTCCACTGCCTCGGCCTCAGTGGGGCTACTGAGTGAGAAGCCCCCATCTCCTTCTCTGGCTGAATCAGATGCTGATGCTGGAGCAGGAATCTGGATCAAGGGTTAGCAGGTGTTTGAAGCTGAGGATCCATTATTCCTGCTGCTTAGATGCCCAGAGGTCTTGATTCCCAGCCTTTAGAAGGGCCGCTTGTTCGGAGATTTTATCATCTCAGATTTCTTCACTTAATTTACCCAGAATTGGTCTCCTTTGTTTGTAACCAAAAACTGTAACTGATCTAGGGTCTTTGAGGATGTAGTGAGGTAGCAGTATTCCTCTGTTCAAAACTTTAATGTTTCCCAATGTAGAATAAAATGCAAGAAGGCAAGTATCATCACAGTAACGGATGATCTGGCCTTACCTGTGCCCCCAAAGCAAGATTTAGTGATCAGATAGGTTTAATGTCTTACACTAAATTATATAAGTGATAGAGCAGAGACTGAAGTCTTTCTGACTCCAAGATTATATCAGTCAGGATTCTCCAGAGAAAAAACACCAATAGAATATATCTATATCTACAGGAATGTAGACCAAAATGTCTCACAATCTGCCATCTGTAAGTTGGAGAACTTGGAAAACTGGTGGTGTCATTCAGTCTGAGTCCAACCGCCTGAGCACCAGGAGCATGGATGTAGGGCAGAAGCTGGCTGTCTCTGCTTAAGCGGAGAGCAGACCTTATCTTCCACTTGTCCTGTTCAGGCCCTCCTTGGATCGGATGGTCCCTACAACTTTGGTGAAGGAGCTACTGATTCAGTTGCCAGTGTCTTCTGGAAACACCCTCTCAGACACACCAGGAATAATGTTTACCCATTGTCTGGACATCTCTTAACCCAGCCATATATATATAATCGCGGGCTTCCCTGGTGGGCTCAGATGGTAAAGAGCCAGTCTGCCAATGCAAGAGTCCTGAGTTCAATCCCCACGTTCGACCCCTGGGTTAGGAAGAACCCTACATAAAATTAACCATCACAAAACATCTTTCCTCTTTTATCATTTTATAGGACGTTTGGTCTCTTTTTGTCACTAACGTTTTTCCTAGGAGAGCACTGGAAACCACATTTGAATTTTACCCACAGTGGCTCTTAATTTCAGAGTCTCTGGAAGAGTCTACGTATCTTTCTTCTCAGACTTAATGGTTGTCAAATGGCTCCGAATTCCAAATTCCTTGAAAGTTTACCCTCATATCAAATTGCTTGTTTGGTTTGAGTAACATTTTTGTAGATGCTGTGTAAATCTTTTTAATTATGTGAAAAATTATATTTGCAACTTAGCGATTATGGAGGAATTGGTTCAATGTGGCACTATTTGGGGGTATGAATAGGCATGGCAGAGATCTTGTCACACGCCATCAAATATTTGTCCTTCAGAGTGAAAGAGTGTTGTGAGGTGTTCCCACATGCATCTGTAGCTTCTGTTTCTTGGGTCTTTTATTTGCATAAAATTTAAAGACGACTTTACGGGCACTAAGGCTGGGAACAAAGTGGGCCATGTCTCCCTCGTTCTGCTTCTGCCAAATAATCTGTAAATTATAGCCCATTGGCGTTTTTTCATTAATTGCACATATTCTTTTTCATTTGGCTGCAAATTCCATCACTTTGGCCAAAAATGTGTACTTCTGCGACAGCACAAAGTAAGCACTTTGAAAGGACAAGCAGTTCAGAGAGAGTAGGTAATTATACCAAGGAAAGCAAATGCAAGAGGAGAATAAAGCCCCCAAGATGGAAGTGAGAGAAGACGATTCAATGCAATGAAATCACCTTATTGTGGTTTTAAAGAACCAGACGAATGGGTGGGTGAGAAGGGCCAAGTGTCCCTGCTGGAGTCTCTCCTTCTCAGTGCTCCCTGGTCAGTGCAGAGGGATTCTTCTCTTTCATCATCCTTTCTCTGGGACCAGGTGCAACAGAAACAACTTTGCCTGAAAAATGCAGGGTTGGCTCCACCCCGGTAGCTCTGGGTCTTCTCTGAGCACCTTCTGTGCTGAGAGAATTCACTCTGCTGGGCACACAAGGTTGGCTGTACTTCTCTCCATTAGCTGCGTACTAGCCATGACTGTGACCATCTTTTTAAATTTGTTTCCAAAGAGAAAACTGAGAGTTAGAAAAACTAGAATTCTCTGAGCACTCAGACAAAATCAGCTTCCAGCCTAGACAGTCTGATAGCAGGGCTGGGAAGACTTATTCCTTGAGCGCTGAATGCTTTTCTCTTCTTTCATTGAAAATCCCCAGAGACAGTGTTGGATGACTTGGGAAAAGGGCCCTGGCTCTTTCTTCCAAAGGAGGACTTTATGTTTCAAATCTTGTGCTTTTGGGGTGGAGGGGTTGGATTTTGCTGCCTCTGTTAAACTGGCTAAGTCTACGTCAAAAAGGTGAAATTTTACTCTGAAATTTACATCTTAATTATAAAAATATAAATTTATAAAATTATAAAAATAGTAAATATCCAATGATTATTTCTTTTTATGATACTAAACAAGCTGACTGACAATGGCTTTGTTACTGAACAAAGTCTGAGTCTAGTTCCCATAAAGAATGGAATCACACTTTGATCTGTGTCTCATCCCCTGAGCCTGGATGCTTTTGTAAACTCAATCTTATTGGGTAGAAATAAAATTTATAGCTGGTTAAAAGCCAACACAAATCCTCTAATCTATAGTCCTAGTCCATCCATGAGAGGATCTCTCTCTCTCTCTCTCTCTCTGTCTTTTTTTCCCCTCTATTTAAGCAAACTATTTGAGTTGCTGAGGATTAGTAGACTGGAAATATTTTGCAGGACATTACTTCCCAATATTTAATCAGATAATTATATGTATTTTAATGTAAAGCTAACTTGTAATTTCTAAACATTCACACCCTGCTGGGTAAGGGCTTTGGAGACTGTGGAAGCAGTTTTCCTTGACATAGTACACTTTTCTCAGAGTGTCCAGAGCTCGAACCACTGTACCAAGAGAGGAGGAAAAAAAGCACTTTATGCTTTCATGTAACTTCTCACACCTTTTAGAAAGTTCAGAGTAGGGAAAGACCAATCGTATGTATGCTTTTTAGACATGCTGGATCTTTCTGTTGTTCTTTAGTTTCCAAGTCAGCTCTGCAATCTCATGGACTGTAGCCCACCAGGCTCCTCTGTCCATAGTATTTCCCAGGCAAGCATACTGGAGTGGATTGCCATTTCTGTCTCCAGGTTGAATTTTTATCACTGACTAAAAGTGAAAACTTATTGAAAAAAAAAAATGTGTGCACACAACACCCAAGTGCTCCGGGGCTAAGAGACCCAATACAATGTGGAATATTCTCAGGTTAATTTCTTAGCCACTGTTGATTTGATTTTTATTGATATTCACTTCTTTGACTCTGCTGAGGGCTTTCTTTCCTTAAGATCTTCATACGTCTTGTTGACGTGGCGCTCGGATAGGAAAATAGAGTCACTGTAAGTGTTCTGGGGATAAAGGGGCTTAATGTGGACATTGGGGCTTGCCTTGCCTACTGGGAGATCTCCAGGGGAGAAGAGGAGAACTCCAGCTGGAAAATGAGAGCAGACATTGAGACCTCAGCCTGAAACATCCAAGATGGTCATTCCCAGCAGTTCACTGGAAAAGGGTATGATCCTCCAAAGTCCTTGGGAAAGCTCCTGCTAATTGCTGCAGTCTGTGGCAGTCAGACAAGTGTACTCTGAATGCCTCTGGAGAAGTCTCTGTGACTCCCACCTCTGCTTTCATGTTTGATGCAACTGCCTTTGGAGAATCATGGAATCACCTCCTCTTTGCTCTCATCGGTGAACTTCGTCCTGGAGGACATAGGGAAGGAACACTGGGAGACGTCATTGTCTCAGCGCTTCCTCCCATTGCCAAGGGCTTGGCTCAGCAGTACCTTGCAACAGATCCATCGCGCACTTGCTGCTCTATCCTCCTGGAACACTGTTCCTTTCACTCCTTCCTGTCAGGTCTCACTCTAAGTTAGTGCAACCCCCCTGGACAACCCAATCTAAAGCCTGTGCTTTCTAATTAATCTCTCATTGTGCCCTAATTTTCCCTCTTTGAGCTTACTGCAATTTGTAATATGTAATTGTTGGTTTATCGTTTGAAGTCCCTGCTAGAATGTAAGTTTCTGTGAAGGTAGGTACCACATCAGCCTTGTCTAATTCCTAGCACAGTGCTTATAAACAAATGTGTATTAACTTTTCTCCTGAATTTTAACTTTTTTGAGGTATATGTACCCATTTAAAGTGAAAGAAGATAAGAAGAACTACTTAACAAGGGGCTTTCCTAGTGGCTCAGATGGTAAAGCATCTGTCTGCAATCCTGGAGACCCTCGTTCAATCCCTGGGTTGGGAAGATCCTCTGGAGAAGGAAATGGCAGCCCACTCCAGTATTCTTGCCTGGAAAATGCCATGGCCCACGGAGCCTGGTAGGATACCGTCCATGGGGTTGCAAACAGTTGGACATGACTGAGCAACTTCACTTTCACTTTTTCACTTAATAAGTACTTGCAAGACAGTCTTCTAGATACTATGGGAAGGGACATACTAATCCTAAACAGAGTGTGGTTCATGTACCTTTTTTTTTTTTTTTTGGCCACATAGCATGTGGGATCTTAGTTCCCCAACCAGAGACTGAACATGGATTAAACTCACAGCCTCTGCAGTGAATGGAAGCTCAGATTCTTAACAACTGGACTGTCAGGGAAGTCCTCATGTATGGCTTTTAAATAATTTAGTCTTGAACATGTTGGTTACAATATAACTAAAGACTTCATCCCAAGAAATTGTTTTACTTGTTGCCTACTTAAGTTTGATATGGCCTCTAAGTTTCATAGAAAAATATGATCCTTTTATATATGTAGTTTCCACAATGGTCAAGAGTAGAAGAGCTTATGTTAACTTCCAAGTGTTTAAGAACAGGATATATGAGCTGCGATACTTGGAATAGGTCTGTATAGCCAGGGTTTCTGACCAATACAAGTGCTATTGCCCAGAAAAAAAGAGTGCTTATAAAAAGCACCCCTATGGTGCCAGCTTGCTGGGTCTTGAAGTTACATATTACTATTTCAAACTTGATTTCAGTCACATTTAGTTAGTTCTTGCCTTGGGGAAAGAAAATAAAAGTATAGGAATATCATCTTTGGTTTTTGGATAACACAGAAATACTGTAACTTCAATTTGTTTTTTTTTCCCCTCCCGTGAGAGTGGAAAAGATTAAAAAATTGTCTTTCCTCAGATGTATTATCATGGCATCTACCCACCAGGTTAGATGTCTATCTAGTTAAGAGGGGGATTTTAATTAAAGAACATAAAATTTAAATGGTTTGGAAAATGTCAACATGGTTTCCTATTTTGAGCCCAACACAGATGATGAACAAGAGGGTATAAATG
>SJYC01113355.1:0-35512 GCA_006408675.1 Madoqua kirkii
CAAGTTTTTTTTTTTTTTTGCTGAAGGGAAATCTAAAAGAAAAAAGGAAAACACAGAGCAGAAATTTTAATGGCTTTCCACTATATCATCATCAGTATTTCAGTTTAAATGTATATTTGAATGTTCTTCTATCAAAAGTACTTCCTGATCCCAAAACTGCAAACAAATTTTTAAGTGCCAAGACAAAATCTGCTTTAACAATAAAGCACATAATAGTTCCACTACTATTATAGAGATTATCAAAGATCTAAATGCTTTGCCTTTTTAAGGCAAATCACAGGTGCAAGTAATCACAATGCAGAAAAATTTCTCCTTCACTTGTGGAATACTTTTTTCTCATACAAATGTTATTCTTATAAGGCTATTGAGAATAAAAACCCTTTCAGATGACTCTTCAGAAATAAGTTAAATTTTGCAGGGACTCAGGTGTAGTGTTGAAGACAGAAATGCAAACTTATGTGTATATATTTAATATATATGTATATACACATATATGTAATATACATTTCACATATATACACACACATTTCATATATATACACAAGTTTCACATATATACATCAGTTCAGTTCAGTCACTCAGTTGTGTCTGACTCTTTGCGACCCCATTAATTGCAGCACGCCAGGCCTCCCTGTCTATCACCAACTCCCAGAATTCACTCAGACTCATGTCCATCAAGTCAGTGATGTCATCCAGCCATCTCATCCTCTGTCGTCCCCTTCTCCTCCTGCCCCCAGTCTCTCCCAGCATCAAAGTCTTTTTCAATGAGTCAACTCTTCGCATGAGGTGGCCAAAATACTAGAGTTTCAGCTTTAGAATCATTCCTTCCAAGGAAATCCTAGGGCTCATCTCCTTCAGAATGGACTGGTTGGATCTCCTTGCAGTCCAAGGGACTCTCAAGAGTCTTCTCCAACACCACAGTTCAAAAGCATCAATTCTTTGGCACTCAGCTTTCTTCACACTCCAACCCTCACATCCATACATGACCACAGGAAAAACCATAGCCTTGACTAGACGGACCTTAGTTGGCAAAGTAATGTCTCTGCTTTTGAATATACTATCTAGTTTGGTCATAACTTTTCTTCCAAGGAGTAAGCGTCTTTTAATTTAATGGCTACAATCACTGTCTGCAGTGATTTTGGAGTCTCCAAAAATAAAGTCTGACACTGTTTCTCCATCTATTTCCCATGAAGTGATGGGACCTGATGCCATGATCTTAGTTTTCTGAATATTGAGCTTTAAGTCAACTTTTTCACTCTCTTCTTTCACTTTTATCAAGAGGCTTTTTATTTCCTCTTCACTTTCTGCCATAAGGGTGGTGTCATCTGCACATCTGAGGTTAATGATGTTTTTCCCAGCAATCTTGATTCCAACTTGTGTTTCTTCTAGTCCAGCATTTCTCATGATGTACTCTGCATAGGTTTTCAGAGTGAAAACCTATGTGAAAAAATGTTATTTTAAATTTTATTTTGTATTGGGGTGTAACCTATTAACAATGCTGTGACAGTTTCAGATGCACAGCAAAGGGACTCAGCCATACAGATCTATGTTTCCAGTCTCCTCTAAACTCCTCTCTGCTACTGCTGCTGCTGCTGCTGCTAAGTCGCTTCAGTTTTGTCTGACTCTGTGCGACCCCATAGACGGCAGCCCACCAGGCTCCACTGTCCCTGTGATTCTCCAGGCAAGAACACTGGATTGGGTTGCCATTTCCTTCTCCAATGCATGAAAGTGAAAAGTGAAAGTGAAGTCACTCAGTCGTGTCCGACTCTTCACGACCTCATGGACTGCAGTTACCAGGCTCCTCCGTCCTGGGATTCTCTAGGCAAGAGTAGTGGAGTGGGGTGCCATTGCCTTCTCTGAAACTCCTCTCTAGGCTGCCACATAACATTGAGCAGAGTTCCATGAAGGAGAAGGGACAGCGGAGCCTGGTGGGCTGCCATCTAAGGGGTGGCACAGAGTCGGACACGATTGAAGTGACTTAGCAGAGTTCCATGAACCATACAGTTACCTATCAGTTATCAATTTTGGCTGGGTCACCAAAAAAGCAAGAGAATTCCAGGAAAAAACATCTATTTCTCCTTTATTGACTATGTCATAGCCTTTGACTGCATAGACCACAATAAACTGTGGAAAATTCTGAAATAGATGGAATACCAGACCACCTGACTTGCCTCTTGAGAAACATGTATGCAGGTCAGAAAGCAACAGTCAGAACTAGACATAGAACAATGGACTGGTTACAAATAGGAAAAGAAGTAGGTCAAGGCTGTATATTGTCACCCTGCTTATTTAACTTATATGGAGAGTTAAATTAACATTATGAGAAATGCTGGGCTGGAAGAAGCACAAGTTGGAATCAACATTGCCGAGAGAAACATCAATAACCTCAGATATGCAGATGACACCACCCTTATGGCAGAAAGTGAAGAAGAACTAAAGAGTCTCTTGATGAAAGTGAAAGCGTAGAGTGAAAAAAAGTTGGCTTAAAGCTCAACATTCAGGAAATGAAGATCATGGCATCTGGTCCCATCACTTCATGCAAGTAGATGGGAAAACAGTGGAAACAGTGTCAGACTTTATTTTGGGGGGCTCCAAAATCCCTGCAAATGGTGATTGTAGCCATGAAATTAAAAGGCTCTTACTCCTTGGAAAGAAAGTTGTGATCAATCTAGACAGCATATTAAAAAGCAGAGACATTACTTTGTCAACAAATGTCCATCCAGTCAAGGCTGTGGTTTTTCCAGCAGTCATGTATGGATGTGAGAGTTGGAGTGTGAAGAAAGCTGAGCACCAAAGAATTGATGCTTTTGAACTGTGGTGTTGGAGAAGACTCTTGATAGTCCTTTGGACTGCAAGGAGATCCAACCAGTCCATCCTAAAGGAGGTCAGTCCTAGGTGTTCATTGGAAGGACTGATGTTGAAGCTCCAATACTTTGGACACTCGATGCAAAGAACTGGCTCATTTGAAAAGACCTGATGCTGGGAAAGAATGAGGGCAGAAGGAAAAGGGGATTACAGAGGATGAGATGGTTGGATGGCATCACCAACTCAATGGACACAGGTTTGGGTGAAGTCTGGGAGTTGGTGATGGACAGGGAGGCCTGGTGTGCTGCAATCCATGGGTTGCAAAGAGTCGGATACAACTGAGTGACTGAACTGAACTGATCCATTTTTAAATACAGCAGTATCTAATGTCTGTTCCAAACTCCCAACCTATCCCTTTCCCTCATGTTATTCCCTGGCAACCATAAACTGAATAATATTTTTAAAAGTTGATCAAGATATTCAATGTAACCCTGGAGAATAAAATTTAAAAACAAGTTATGCTGTAAAATATGGTATCACGTACTTGAGTAAATCAAATTTGAAGAGTGCTTATCCGAGTGTCAGTATATGTTCAACACACTTTTTATAATACCAATACAGAGTGAAGTTTTCAATGTACAAAGCATGAACAGTATACAGTGAACTCAGTTGGCTGAGCCCGTTTTAGGAGCCATGTTGCCATGTGGACACTAAGTGGAAGGAGATGCTTATGGAAGTTCTTAGGACCACATCATTGAGGCAAAGGAGATGGATGCTCACACAGGTGAGAGTAGGTGGTGGCTGGGACTGCTCATGTGGTATACAGGTGAGGTGGGAGTTATACTGACCAATTTTGAAGTGGACAGTCTCCATATTCTAGGTTGGAACCCTATGTCTAGAATTTTGAGGGCTCTATTTGGAATTTTTATCTAAGTAGCCTAGTTAGAGGAGCGCAGGCTAGTGCTAGAGGTACATAGATTGTTGGTGGAGTTGCTACCTTGAATCCTGCCCCTGGTGATGGTGGGAGACCCGAGTTCTAAGCAGTCTGAGAGACAGGAGATGGGCAGGGATAAGATCTCCATTAAGTCCAGTCTTGTCTTGGAGGCTTTTGCATTGGAGTGTCAGACAGAAATGTTCTCCCAGTGCTATCTCAAGGGTAAGGATATTTTTCTCTGTAGGCAAATCAGTATGCCCTAGCCCCCAGCCCCGAATCCTGAACTGATGTCAGACTGGCGTGCGGGAAGTAGAAAGAATTCCTTAGCAGAAGCTCAGATGCAGAAGCAGAGACTTGTCCTTATTGTAAGACATACTTATTGTAAGTATGGACTAAGGATGGATTATCCATTCTTAGTAAACTGGCCTTGTGTTTCCATTCTACTGCTGCAAGCAGGGATTCAGCATCACTATTTGTGGTAGCTCCTGATTTCAGCATCAACAGTATAGAATTATGGGTTCTCCAGGAAAATAAGATAGAGAAAAGAAAGTAGTGAAAGACAGAGCCTCCTACTCTGATATTTAAAGGTGATTAACTTTGTCTAGAGATCTTTATAAACCAGGCCAGGAACAATTAGGGAATAAAAGATCTAAATAAGATGAAGTTAATTGTTCATTCCTGCTCATACCTTCCAAGTAAGTATCTCAAGTGTTTCTCAGAGACTGCATTTTTTTAAATTTTGAGAGTTGGTTTTGAGGGGAATGTTTTAAACATTGATTCTCACGTTATCATTCTCCTAATGCAATCTGCCAGGATGTTCCATTCAGCTGTCGCAATCTGCTCATCCTTGTTTTATAAGAGGAGCTATTCTCAAATGAAACTCTCTGCACAAAGAAATAAAGGTGTCACATTTCGATTTTCTTTTAATCTAAAAAAATTCAAGCAATTACTAAAGCCTATTTTTAGATAATCAAACTCAAATTGTTTTTGTATTTATGTTTTTTAAAAGTCTTCCTTAGCTATCATTTTGCCTCATCACATTTCATTTATTTTGTTTAAATGTATTAGTTTGTTTAAATGCATTATTTTGTTGAAAGGTAGACAGCCCTTACTATGTGCAATCAAATAGGCACTAAGACAATGGCAGCCCACCCCAGTACTCTTGCCTGGAAAATCCCACGGATGGAGGAGCCTGGAAGGCTGCAGTCCATGGGGTCGCTGAGGGTCAGATACGACTGAGTGACTTCACTTTCACTTTTCACTTTCATGCATTGGAGAAGGAAATGGCAACCCAATCCAGTGTTCTTGCCTGGAGAATCCCAGGGACAGTGGAGCCTGGTGGGCTGCCGTCTATGGGGTCACACAGAGTCAGACATGACTGAAGTGACTTAGCAGCATGCCAAATACTGGAGTCAGAGATCTAACAAAGATACATTCTCTCTTGAGTAAAGAGGAGAAATACTTCATTTATTTCTCTGAGAAAATTTGTTCAGTGAAAGAAAAATCCAAAAGAGCTATTTAACCTAAAAAACAGGTGTTGGTTTTGAACTTCTCTCACCTGAGTTCCTGAAGACTGAGGCCAGTGAAACAGATCTGAACTTGGACCTCATCTGTCACTCAGCCATGTACTTGTAGCCATATTTAACTTCTTACAGCCCAAGTTTTTCTCTAAATTATAATTTGGCCATCTTGCTATATTGTTGAAGGAGACAAGAAAGATGAGATAAAGGCAATTGCCATGGTAGGTGGTTAGTAAATCTTAGTGCTCTTTTCCTTTCTTCTTTAGGTTTCGGTTATTCCACGTGACATACAGAATCTTAGTTCCACAAACAAGGATCATGCCTGTGCTCCGTGCAGTGGAAGTGCCTGCATGCTCGGTTACTCAGTGGTATCCAACTCCTTTTGACCGCATGGACCGTAACTCACTAGGTTCCTGTGTCCATGAGATTGTTCAGGCATGAATACGGGAGTGGGTTGCTATTTCCTCCTCCAGGGGATCTTTCTGACCCAGGGATTGAACCTGCATGCCCAGCATTGTGCAGGTGAATTCTTTATTGCTGAGCTACCTGGGAAGCCCACAGTGAAAGTGTGGAGTTCTAGCCTCTGGATCACCAAGGAAGTCTCACTCTTCCTTTCTTCTTTAAGGGCTCCAAGTATATCTTTACATTCTCCCTTTATCCTGTTCATAGCACTTATTTGTTCTGCCAGAATAGCTACTTTATTATGCTAATTGGATAAATATCTTCAAAATATTGATAATTATAGAATCAAAATGGGAAGGCAAGAAATATATCCTTGAGAAGCTTGCGCAGTTCAGTAAGGTATGAATCATCACCAGTATATGTTTATCCGATTGAAAGAAATCTATGGTGCAGTGCTTTCTCTGTTACCAAGGTTTGGATCTAGTTTGCGACTATGTGCACAGGAAGTTTCCCACCCATGAAGGTGTCATCGCTTCTTCATTTATCCATTCAAGGCATTAACAGGAAAACTATGTGGATTTATTTAATGAACATGTTTAACAGGATATCAGGTAGAATTTTACTAGCCTGGACACCTTGACTAGTGCTCAAAGACAGAAGAGATAATTAATCTCCCATATTCAAAAGGGAGCTATTAGGTGTCTCCTCGTTGGGCTGAGTAGCACAGAGCTCACTGTCAGGGCAGCCTCCCACCTCCACTCCCAGCAGCTGGAGGGATGAGAGGCCAGAGGATGAGGAAGCTCGCATATGGTGGACCGTATTCCCAGTGGTGCAGCAGTGGTCTGGGGTTTCCCAGGGTGGGGAGTGTGATGAAGACAATAGCCAAGCTCAGCCTGCTTTGCAGAGGCAAGGCAGACCAAGGGCGTGCCTGGTGTTATGAGGCTGTGGGGTGGACTTGTGGGTGCAGGGATATGGTAGGAGGGAAAACAGTAGAAGGAAGCTGAAGAGCCCGCCATGTGTCTGGGAAGCATGTTCAAGCTGTACAAGGCTTCTGAGGGACCACAGGCCTGCATTCAGGAAGAGCCTAGCATTTGGACACCTAATTACTCTTACTCCAGGAATCGTATTAAAACAAAACCAATCAAGTTAGACTCTGGTAGGAACAGCCCATGGTTTTTCATTGAATTCCCCTGAACTGGAGTCAGACCTGATCTGGGAATGGGCAGAAGGCTTGCCTCCAAAGGGAGGGACTTATACATACTTTAAGGTGAGTGTTATTTTCCCACTGAGATGCTCATTAATAGAAGGTAGTGAGAAATTAATGTTAGGCTAAAAAGAAAGGGTAATGCTTCAAAGCATTTGTTTAAAGATTTTTATTATGGAAAATTTCAAACAAAAATGTGGAAACAGTAATAAATCTCCAGGAATCTGTCAATTAGCTTCAAGAATTATCAACACATGTCCCATCTCATCTCATCTATGTTGTTCTCTTATCCCCTCTCCATTTTTAATACAGTTTGGTTATTTATTTTAAATATAGAAGTCTGTACATGTCAATCCCAAACTCCCTAACTATCCCTCCCCACCATGCTTCCCCCTGGTAACCATAAACATTTTGGAAGGCAGTACTTGGAGAAATTATAGCTTTCCTGGTGGCTCAAATGGTCAAGAATTTGCCTGCAATGCAGGAGAGCTGGGTTTGATCCCTGGGTCAGGAAGATCCCCTAGAGAAGGGAATGGCAACCCATTTCAATACTCTTTCCTGGAGAATTCTAGTGACAAAGGAGCTTGGTGGGCTACCGTTCATGGGGGTGGCAAAGAGTTGGATGCGACTGAGCAACTAACACTTTCACTTTCAATTGGAGAAAAGTCAAGCTTTTGCTTACTGCACCCACCCGAGTTCAAACCCCTCAGCAAAAGGCCTTCATGGAACTCTGACTGTTGGCCATGAGAGGCCTCGTTTGCAAATGCTATTGGAGTTGACAATCAACTTGACTCAGAGGGAGAGACATGCTCCAAACTCAGTTCACATCCTTCCTACCATTATGGCTCAGTCACCTAAAATCTCTTACTCAATGTAGAGTTTTGCAAAGATAATCAGACTTTGTATTATCTTCCTTATCATATGAGCCCCAGATGAATACAGTGAGCCTTGAAAAGTCAGAGCTACAAAATTAGACACATTACTCTAGAGATGAAGGAAAAACTCAACTGCATCTCCCCACTCTTTCCATTCCCATCACCCTCAGAGTCTGGGATCCCACCCGCGGTTGTTCTGGGGCTATCTGATGATATCTGCATTTCAAGAGACTCATTTCCTCCAATGTGATGACTGTACATGTATCACACTCATCTATTTGCAAGAAGACAATGTATCTAGGAAAAGGATTGACTCCAGAGGTAGAAGAAATCTGCCAGAAAGACTGACAAAACCTCTCTTTCTAGAATGTCATTGCATGTGCTTTCATTCAAATGGGAATTCTTTGGAGGGAAATTCTTCGGAGGGAGGGGATCAGGGAACAACTACAGACTTGCAACTTTAGTCCCTAGGAGCAATTCTCTAATATACTTTAGACCTCGCAGATGGCTCTGTGGTAAATAATTGCCTGCCAATGCAGGAGACGCAGGAGATGTGGGTTCAGTCCCTGGGTCCAGAAGATCCATTGGAAGAGGAAGCAGCATCCCACTTCAGTATTCTTGCCTGGGAAATCCCTGGACAGAGGTGCCTGGCAGGGTGCAGTCCACAGGGTCACACAGAGTCAAACACAGCTGGAGCACAGTTGTGCACAAAAGCAAGCAGGCATTCACTGCTGCTGTAAAAATCCATCATCCTTTACAGCCCATTCCCCTAATGAGATATAAACTGAATGTCTCTTAGTCAATTCTCATATCTCTTAGAGAGCTGCTGCTGCTAGATATTAGAGTTGCAGGTTATCTCTCTTGAGGGAAATTGCAAAAGAAAAAAATGGAAGTAAGTGGCATTATCAACAGAAAAGAGAAATAGAATGGGTTAGAGAAAGAAGTGTGGAGAAGGAAATGGCAACCCACTGCAGCATTCTTCCCTGGAAAATCCCATGGATAGAAGAGCCTGGTGGGCTACAGTCTACGGAATGGCAAAAGAGTCAGACTGACTTTGTCACCAAACAGCAACAGAAAAAGAAGGTAGTGTTTTGCAGTGATGTCTTGAAAGAGAGAAAGAAGGAAGAAAAAGGCAGAAGTATCCAGTCTCAAGACTGCATATCTGACTCACTAAGAAGGAATGGACGGGCTGACTAACCTAGTGGGTCTGATGGCTGAGGCTCTCAGGTGAATTTACTTGGAGAAAGTTAGAAAGAATTAGGAAGAAGATGAAAAATACTTACAAACTTTTTTCTATCTCACAAATCCACAAAACATACCTTATTGGAAGTTACGCCATAACACAGGAGGAAAAAGAAAGCATTCTTAGTCATAATATCAGGAATGTATTGAACACTTTGATGGAGGATGACCAGATAAAGACAAAATAAATGACCCCTAATCTGTTTACAGTCCACAGTTAACAAAGGTGCATAAGCAGCAAATCATTAATGCTACCAAAAAAAGATTGATAAAGCTGGAGAGAAATAGAATAATAAAAAGAAAGAAATTTACAAAACACATTATTGCTCATTTAAGATGGTCAGCATGGCATTATTATGGATTTGTTTGGTGTAGGTGTCTTTAAGATTGTTGTTTCTTTTATACTGTAAAAAAATATACATGACCTAAAGCTTACCACTTTAAGAGCACAGTTCATTGACATCAGTACAGCCACATGGTTGCTCAGCCATCACCACCATCCATCTCTGGAACTTTTCATCTTCCCAAACTGATACTTGGTCCCCATTCAGCAAGGACACCCCTCCATCCTCTCCCTAGCTTCTGGAAAATGCCATTCTACCCTCTGTCTCTAAGAATTTGACTACTCTAGGTACCTCACACAAGTGGTATTATACAATATTTGTCCTTTGCTGCCTGATTTATCTCATTTAATATCACGTCTTCAAGGTTCACTAATGTAGGCTGTATCAGATGTCATGCCTTTTTTAAAGTTGAATAATATTCTATTGTGTATATAGATCACATTATTTTTTTACCTGCTCATTTGTTAATGGACATGTAGATCATTTTCACCTTTTGGCTAGAGTGAGGAATGCTGCTATGATCACAGGAATACAGATATCTGTGCAAGTCCTCACTTTTAGTTTTTTAAAGTGTATATCCAGACGATGCATTGCAGGATCATATGGTAATTTTATTTTCACCTTTGAGAAACTATCATACTGCTTTCCATAGTGGCTGAATGATCTGACATTCTTACCAGCACTGTCCCATGGTTTTTCCTTCATTGACTGTAAAAACATTTCTTTCTGTTTTGTGGCCACCCCAGGTGGCATATGGGATCTTAGTTCCCTAGCAGGGATTGAACCTATGTCCCCTGCATTGGAAGTACAGAGTCTTAATCACTACATTTAATTCCTTAATCACATTTAACTTTTTATATGATTTGGAGAATCTTGTGAACCCCCTCCCTTTTACATTTTCCTGTACACAGATTCTGTTACAGCCTTAAACCATGGGTTCCTCCTGGCTATCGGCAGAATGTGGGGGCTACTCTAGAATAGCGTTTCTAGAGTTGGACACGACTGAAGCGCCTTAGCAGCAGCAGCAGCACTAGGAAAGAAAACACTCTAATAATAGAATACTTGCAATCTTTCAAACATTTTTCACAAACTATTTCATTTGATCTTCAAACACCATAAAATAGGCATTACTATTGTTATGATTTTCATCTTATAGGTAAGCTGAGGCTGGATGTCTCATGTAACTTACAATGTGTGGTGGAAGATGTATGGAGATTGAAGCTGACCAGATCTACTTAGCTCTGACACTTAGACAAATATTGTGACATCTTGCTGTGTAAGTATCTACCTGTGCCCTGTGGCTGGAGTCCAGGACTGAGTCAGCCTGGTGTCTGTGCCAGCAAGCCCTCTTCTATATAGCTGAAACCCCCTCTACTTGCTGTCATATGCACCCACTTATACTGATTTATTAAAAATTTACTCCTTTGTGAAACAATTGTCCCTAACCCCTCCCCCACAAAAAAGCCAACTGCCAGTGTGGATGATGAAAATTAAGAAAAAGTGAGATAGGCTAAGCCACTTAGGATTCTTCACCAGAATATAAAAATGAGTAAATTAAAGAGAGAAATGAATTCAGCGGTAGCTCAGATCTGAGGAATGAACAAGTTCACCAATTTCTCCCTACAGAAATGAGAAAAAGACATTTGTGAAACTGCTGTAAATGATCCAACCAGTGAAAAAATTGCTCATCAAGTGAGAGATAAGACTTAAGTGAAACTGAAAAGGGGTTAATGTGTAGAGTGAGAATATGCAGAGGAAACACAAGACTTATGATGGAAATGGGACTCGGCAGAAAGCCCAGATCCTGTACAAACATTTCCACGAAGCAACAGATGGGGAAGACTCCAGTGTGGCTCCTCAACCAGGCTTTGCTGTAAGTGAAGTCGATCGGAAAACTTGAAGAAGCATTTTTTTTTTCTTGGATGATATCGAAGTAAGTGGGAGAAATGGCACCCATAAATCTCTTGGTTGATGACTAGTTTTCTCCTGTAGCCAGATAAATTCTAAAGGGGTAGTATGGTAGACCAGAACAAGACTCTAACATCAGTTTCAAAACCACGATGGAAGTTAAAGCATCTTCATGAACAAAGAAATTCGCGAGGAAGGCAAACATTAAGACTAAAGGCAACCAGAGATATTCTTCTGGATTTTGGGAGTTTGGTATCTTGATAGTTGAGCCAAGTTTGCTCAAATATGCCTCAAATCCCAAGGCATTTATAATCAAGGAGGAGAACTTCTTGTTCATACATGGCAACTCTGGACAGACTATGAAGGGACTGTGGCTTATTTCCTTTCCCACAACTGTTTTGTCAAAGTGGAATTGAGGTTCCTAAGGGTCTCAAGACTCTTGCCCCATGTTAGAGACGGTGAGTGCTCACTCATGTCTGACTTTCTGTGTACCCATAGACAGCAGCTGCCCAGGCTCCTCTGTACACGGATTTTCTAGGCAAGAATACTGGAGTGGTTGCCATTTCCCACTCCAGGGAATCTTCCTGACCCAGGGAAGGAACCTGAGTTTCCTGCAGCTCCTGCATTGGCAGGTGGATTCTTCACCACTGACCAACCTGGGAAGCCCCTTATAGATGGGGACGTGGAAACAAAAATCACACTGGCAAAGGATGCCTGGGACAAATTTCAACCACAGATCAATTTGACTCCGAAGTCCATGCTTTTCCCACCATTCCTTGACAACTTCTGGAGTTGGGCCAGACAAGCAGAGTTCCCCCAAACTTGATATCAGAGCTGAGAAACAGATAGGTATGGAGACCTTTTCTGGTCCCACCCATCTATCCCTTCCCCTCCCAACTGCTGGGCAGGTCCAGCAAATAGTAGGTCCACCTAGGCACCTCATATGTAATAGAGCAAACTCCCATAGTGTGATGAGCCTCATTTTGATTTTATATGTTTTAAAGATATTTTTCTATCAATACTGTTCACAATTTAATTACAATAATTAACATAGTTTTCCAATATTATTTTTGCATTTGATTATATGCCTAAAAATGTTGCAGCTGTGTTTACCTATATGCCTTTTGTCTTAGGCTTCATTTAAAATGAGAAGTAAATATCATTTTTATATATAGCTTTCTACTTGCTTTGTGAACTATTTTCATAATACCCCAATTTAGCCACATGCATCCTCTGGTGTGCTCAGATCTCGCCAATTAGGGTAGGAGCGGGACAGAAATCAGAGAACAACATCAGCTCCCTGGCCCCAGCAAGCGATGCTTCCAAGTACTAGGAAAATAAATATATTTTTCTTCATAAAAACAATGTAGATAATTTGTAGTCATATTTGGCTACCCATAGCTTTGCAAGCAAAATGGAACACAACAAAATCCTTTTTGGCTACTCTACCTCAGAGGAGGGAAAAGGAAAACGAGTTGCTGACCAGAAGCCAATTTCATCTTGACTGTTCAGAAAAAAAGAAAGAAAAGAAAGAAAAGAAAAGGAAAAAGCCACTTAAAGACCACATGGCACAATCACGCAGCAGAACAGAACATCAAGCGGCTTCTCATTTCAGAGGCTGAATTTGGGCTGAAGCACACTGATGGTCAACGTGCAGCAGGGGAAACGCAGGGACCACACCTGGCCACTCAGCTTCCTCCCCAGACCTGGGCTCATGTGCGTGTGCCTGAGACTACTGCCAGAATTCAAGGCCCTGAATGCAGTTGCTCGTGACTAATTCAAACACGTGTCGGGAACTTTGACCACATTCATTGCTGACTGTGGTTGATTATCTCCATGAAGGCTGAAGAGACTAATATAAAAGCATAAAAGTCAGTCATATACCCGTGCTATCGTTGTTTAGTCTCTAAGTCTTTCCAACTCTTTGCGACCCCATGGACTGTAACCCACCAGGCTCCTCTGTCCATGGGATTTTCCAGGCAAGAATACTGGGGTGGGTTGCCATTTCTTTCCTCAAGGGATCTTCCTGACCTAGGGATCGAAACTGAATCTTCAATATTGACAGGTGGATTCTTTATTTCTGAGCCACCTGGGAAGTCCATGAAATATACCAAATAATATATTTGCTAGGAAGACTGGTCAGTATTTTTTTTTTTTTGTAGTCTAGTTTGGTTAGTATTTCCAAAAAGTATGACGCTTGTCATGATTATCACAGGATGATTTTACATAATTCTGAGATGGAAGAGGAGACAGAGGTCACTGGGTTGGACTATAGAAGGTGTGCAGGTTGGGGGTGAGAGGAAGGAAGAGAGAGACTGGAGAGGGAGCCAGGATGGTAAGAGAAGAAGGTTGAATACATACACACACACATAGACACCTACAGACGCACCCTGCTGAGCTCACAGGCATCCCTGCCCACCAACAGCTTGATCAAGGTGTTTGACTAGGGCACTTGGAACGAGCAGTGCCCAGATCCACTCATCTGTACATTCTAGAACCCCTCGTGCTTGAGTAGGGACCACTGCCTTCCAGGTTAAGGCCTGATGGAGGGGATATAGTTGCTCTGAGGGTATCTAGCAGCTGCAGCTTCTAGTTCCAGTTTGGAAGAAAAATGAACAGTTTTAGAACTCAACATACTGAGGTTCATTTTTTGATGCTGATCTAAGACTGCAACTTACTACTGTGTGATTCTGGGCAGGTCACCTTAGCCCCTTGAAGCTCAAGTTCATAACTATATCGTGGGGATTTCAGCTGTGAAGGACAAGGTGGAGACTGAGTGACATAGTGTGTGCAGACGGTGTCGTATGGCCTCTCAGACTCAGGAAGCAGTGGCTATTTTAATTATAATTGTTAGACAAAAACACCCAGACCAAGGAGTGAAGCCTCTGGAAGTTCACCCATTCTGTTAACCTGACGCTGGCTATCAGCTCCTATAACCTGCTTATGGTTATAAGTTTCTATAAAGGAGCCGAGGACTGTGTTGGGATCATGAAAAGATAGCTGAAAGACCTAATGCATGGTGTTCATGGATATTTCCTCAAGTCAATGACAATGGTGAACACTGGATTAGACATCCCTCTGTCTACCCTTTTTGGACATTATCATTATAAACATGTAAACGTACATATTCAGAAGAAGACCTGATTTTGTGGGATGTGTCGAAGTCTTCCCAAGTGAAAGTTTATTGGGAAACTCACTTTTCTTGTAATAAAAATAAACTTTCAGGGTTTAACAATGTCAGAATAATAGTCTACCCTTCCCAACCACATGTGCCTAACTTAACTAGCTAAATTGAAGAAGTTAAGTTTTATTGACATAGACTCCTTGTGTTCAGTGGCATACACTTTTGACTAACTGGTCAAAAACATCTTCTTCTTTCTCATGAAGTAACTTATTTCAGGAAGTAATTTAAAACAGAGTTTATTTTTTATGTTTGCATTATATTATCTATGATTTAGCTGTATAATCTTTTAAAATGAATAGTCTTTCTTATTTGTCTTGGTCTTTTCTCTCATTTGTGCAATGGGTTAAATTTTTAAAAATACAATTATGTGAGAATAAATTTGAGCTGATTTAAAGAAATAAAATAATATGTAAATATGAAAAGTGAAAAAAATGTTTGTCACTCAGTTGTGTCTGACTCTGTGTACCCCCATGGACTGTAGTCTGTCAGGCTCTTCTGTCCATGGAATTCTCCAGGCAAGAATACTGGAGTGGGTAGCCATACCCTTCACCAGGGGATCTTCCCAACCCAAGGATCAAACCTGGGTCTCCTACACTGAAGGCAAATTCTTTACCATCTCAGCCATCAGAGAAATACCTATGTATAAGTATGCACAAATATTATAAAACTGAGAAGTATACTATAGTTACAACTAGAGTTTGCAAACAGTAATCAACTATAAAACACTAATGAGTCAACAGAAGGCTCTGTATATTATTTTTTATTCTACTGATTTTTTAACTCATACATTCCTATTTTAGTACATGGAGTTTAATAGGGTCTTTTGATCTTCATACATTAACAAATAATGTATACAAATGCTTCTACTCATACTTTTTTAATATTTATATTAAATCTGAGACACTTTCAATGTCAGTAAACACATCTTACTTGTTTAATTTTTAAATACATAGTTTCCTTTAAAATAGAAATGATCTAATTTATTTAACCATTCCTTTTCGATGTGTGTGATTTTCCAATTTGGAAATATTACAAATAATGTTACATAGAATATTACTATTAAATTTTTGTATATGATTAAATATTTCTTTGTGAGGAGTTCCTAGAAGTAGATTTGCTGATTTAAAGTTTTGTTTTTTTTTTAACAGATAAACAAAATTAAATTGTCCTCAGGAGGCTTTTGCTATTTACAGCATCTGGCATTGCATGACATGGTCTTATTTTTTCACTTCTGTATTTACTTATTCTTCTTTGAATGTTTTATTAGTTTAAAGGATGACAATAATATATTCTTAAATTTAACTTTTCTGACTATAAGATGCGCTCCTGTGAATATCCTTATTATCTATTTGTATTCTTCATCTGTAATGTACCTATTCATATTATTTCCCTCTATTATTTTACATTTACTAGGTATTTATTTATTCTTACTTGATATATAGATCTAGGGTTTTCTCCATGGTTCAGCCTGGGGGTGACTGTGGTGAGTCCCTTCCACTCACATACAGTGGTCAGAATGAGACCAAGGGCCTTACCTAATCTTGAGGAGATATAGACAGTAGGTGGGACACGAGTTTTCCTCCAGAAGCAGTCTGCCCTATTCCTGAAGGTGGAGAGCAAACATTCCCAGGGCACATTCAATGGTGAGAAAAACTGTCTTCTCCAAGACTCTTTGGTCCTTGAGTCTTAACTTTGTGAGGAGTTCCTAGAAGTAGATTTGCTGATTTAAAGTTTTTTTTTTTTTTAACAGATAAACAAAATTAAATTGTCCTCAGGAGGCTTTTGCTATTTACAGCATCTGGCATTGCATGACATGGTCTTATTTTTTCACTTCTGTATTTACTTATTCTTCTTTGAATGTTTTATTAGTTTAAAGGATGACAATAATATATTCTTAAATTTAACTTTTCTGACTATAAGATGGGCTCCTGTGATATCCTTATTATCTATTTGTATTCTTCATCTGTAATGTACCTATTCATATTATTTCCCTCTATTATTTTACATTTACTAGGTATTTATTTATTCTTACTTGATATATAGATCTAGGGTTTTCTCCATGGTTCAGCCTGGGGGTGACTGTGGTGAGTCCCTTCCACTCACATACAGTGGTCAGAATGAGACCAAGGGCCTTACCTAATCTTGAGGAGATATAGACAGTAGGTGGGACACGAGTTTTCCTCCAGAAGCAGTCTGCCCTATTCCTGAAGGTGGAGAGCAAACATTCCCAGGGCACATTCAATGGTGAGAAAAACTGTCTTCTCCAAGACTCTTTGGTCCTTGAGTCTTAAAAAACAAGTAGAGAGGGTTCAGATAGTTTGGGGTCATTCAAAAATTGATCTGAATTTATTCAGTTTTGGGGTTTATAAACCAAGAGTTGGGAGAGCAATGAGACCTATGCTTGGTGAGTCTTGCTTTTTCTACTGACTCTAGGGACCCCATGGACTTTTGACCAACAGGCTCCTCTGTCTATAAGATTTCCCAGCAAGAATACTGGAGTGGGTTGCCGTATCCTTCTCCATTTTCTACCATAGCTGTATGTAAAAAGCAGCAAGCATACACATAAAGAAGGCTGAGCACCAAAGAACTGATGCTTTCAAGTTGTGGTGCTGAAGACTCTTGAGAGTCCCTGGGGCAGCAAGGAGATCAAATCAGTCAATCCTAAAGGAAATCAACCCTGAATACTCTTTGCAAGGACTGATGATGAAGCTGAAGCTCCATTACTTTGGCCACCTGATTGGAAGAGCCAACTCATTGGAAAACACCCTGATGCTTGGAAAAACTGAGGGCAGAAAGAGAATGGGGTGACAGAGGATGAAATGGCTGGATGGCATAACCAACTCAATGGACATGAGTTTGCACAAACTCTGGGAGATAGTCAAGGACAGGGAAACCTGGAATGCTGCATTCCGTGGGGTCTAAAAACACTGGACTCATCTTTGTCACTGAACAACAATAAACACACACAATGAAAAAAAATAAAGGTTCATAAATATAATCATTAGTTGTGCCCATGCTTTGATAAACTCTCATTTGCATTTAAAATTTTACTTGTTGCATTTAAAATTTCTAGTAGTTCACTGCTATCCTATTTGAAAACTTAAAGTACCTTTGAACCTTTATCTTTTATCCAGCTAATAAGGATTTTAACTACATGGCATCGTGGAAGCTATTAAACTTCTTTGCGTTGTGGTTTCCTCATCTGTAAAACGGTAATAAAATCAATAATAAACGTCTGTATCAGAAAAACACTGCACACATTAAATGAGTTACTATATAGAAGAAACTTGACACAGCATTATGTAAGTATAGAATATATGTAGAATAATTATAACAGTTTTATGACTGATTATTTTAGAAGTTCTAGGTAGAAAACAAGGTTGTTCAAATAGGTGCCTCAGAGATTTCTAGAGAAGAGAGTTCTAGAGAAGTTGTATCCTTAGGTGACACCTGTGAGGGGATGAGGGAAGCAGGCTAGGGCAGGGAAAGAAGCTGGTCAAAGATGGGGCTCAGCTGTGGTGCAGCCTCAGGCTGACTCCTCAGGACCTTCTGGATGGTGAATAGCGTCTCAGAGGACCTTTGATACCCTATGTCTGTCAGTCAGTAGATGACTGCAGATGCCCCAGGTATAAGGCTGGGTCCTCCAGACATTTCTGAGCATATGGCTTTCCTTCTGCCAAGGACAGTTCTCAGGAAGAGGCTGAGGGCAGCTGCAAACTGTTGGAAGCCAAGGCTTGCGGCCAGTATTTGCAGGTCTGAGTGGCTGATTGGAGAGGAGACCTGGGGTGGGGGCGGTGGCGGGCCAACAGCATTGTTTACAGCAAGGGTCTCAGACTTTAGCACACTTCAGAACCCCTCGAGTGCTTATTAAAACACAGATTTTGTTCTCTAGTCTAAAAGTCTCCTGATCACATCTAGGATGGAGCTGTTGGTTTGCACTGACAAACACTGATACAGGGGCCACATTTTGAGAAACTCTGCTCTATGCTCTTCCATACATTTTTTGCCTTATCATATTTATCTTTCGCAACTTCTAGTTTCTGTGACAGCAAGCATCGTTTTCTTGTTTCTGTCCTTGATAGGTTCTAGTGATTCATCCTTCCTCTGATGTTGGTTGTGGTTAACTGGGAAATTGCTTTCAGCAGGCTTAGAAAATTCCCTTCTGTTTTCAGTGAAAGCTGCTTACCAGGAAAACGTGCTGAATTTTATCAAATGTTTTTCCAGTAACTATTGTGATAATCATGTTTTTTTTTCCCTCTGTTTATTCAGATTACCAAATATCAAAATTTCTTGGAAGTTCTGGTTTAAAACTGCCTGTTTATATGATGTTTTACTCTTTAAATGAGCTTCCCAGGTGGTGCTACCGGTAAAGAACCCGCCTGCCAAAGCAGGATACCTAGGAGACATGGGTTTGATCCCTGGCTTGGTGATCTACATCAGTATTCTGCCCGGAGAAGCCAATGGACAGAGGCACCTGGTGGGCTATCATCCATGAGGCTGCAGAGCTGGACATGACTGAATCCACTTAGCACACTTGCACTTTTAAATATACTGACTAATTTGATACTGATATGTATTTTAAGGATATAATACATAAGTGGCAATGACATTGTTTTCTCACTATGGTGTCCTTTTCCTTTCTTCCTTCTTTTATCTTGCTATCCTTTTTTTTTTCTTTGGGTTTCAAAATTTTGCTAGCTTCATAACATGAGTTGAGAATAAGCCCCACCATTCTCTATGCCCTGAAATTTGCATAGTATAAAAATGACCCATCCTTTGACTATTTCGTAGAATTTACCTTATAAAACATTGTATGTTTGGTATCTCTTTGAGATATTGATTAATTTTCAATATCACATCAAATTTTCATGGCAGGAATAGATCCCAAAAGGGCTTGATGAATTCTCATATGTATATGTACACACACACACACACATACACACATATATATGTTCAGTTCAGTTCAGTCACATTTTTTTTTCCCTCTGTTTATTCAGATTACCAAATATCAAAATTTCTTGGAAGTTCTGGTTTAAAACTGCCTGTTTATATGATGTTTTACTCTTTAAATGAGCTTCCCAGGTGGTGCTACCGGTAAAGAACCCGCCTGCCAAAGCAGGATACCTAGGAGACATGGGTTTGATCCCTGGCTTGGTGATCTACATCAGTATTCTGCCCGGAGAAGCCAATGGACAGAGGCACCTGGTGGGCTATCATCCATGAGGCTGCAGAGCTGGACATGACTGAATCCACTTAGCACACTTGCACTTTTAAATATACTGACTAATTTGATACTGATATGTATTTTAAGGATATAATACATAAGTGGCAATGACATTGTTTTCTCACTATGGTGTCCTTTTCCTTTCTTCCTTCTTTTATCTTGCTATCCTTTTTTTTTCCTTTGGGTTTCAAAATTTTGCTAGCTTCATAACATGAGTTGAGAATAAGCCCCACCATTCTCTATGCCCTGAAATTTGCATAGTATAAAAATGACCCATCCTTTGACTATTTCGTAGAATTTACCTTATAAAACATTGTATGTTTGGTATCTCTTTGAGATATTGATTAATTTTCAATATCACATCAAATTTTCATGGCAGGAATAGATCCCAAAAGGGCTTGATGAATTCTCATATGTATATGTACACACACACACACACAAACACACATATATATGTTCAGTTCAGTTCAGTCACTCAGTTGCATCTGACTCTTTGAAACCCCATAAACCACAGCACGTGAGGCTTCCCTGTCCATCACCAACTCCTGGAGTTCACCCAAACTCATGTCCACTGAGTTGGTGATGCCATCCACCCATCTCATCCCCTGTTGTCACTTTCTCCTCCTGCCCTCAATCTTTCCCAGCATCAGGGTCTTTTCAAATGAGTCAGCTCTTCACATCAGGTGGCCGAAATATTGGAGTTTCAGCTTCAACATTAGTCCTTCCAATGAACACCCAGGACTGATTTCCTATAAGATGGACTGGTTGGATCTCCTTGCAGTCCAAGAAACTTTCAAGAGTCTTCTCCAACACCATAGTTCAAAAGCATCAATTCTTTGGCGCTCAGCTTTCTTTATAGCCCAACTCTCACATCCATACATGACTACTGGAAAAACCATAGTCTTAACTAGATGGACCTTTGTTGACAAAGTAATGTCTCTGCTTTTTAATATGCTATCTAGGTTGGTCATAACTTTCCTTTCAAGGAGTAAGCGACTTTTAATTTTATGACTGCAGTCACCATCTGCAGCGATTTTGGAACCCTGAAAAATAAAGTCAGCCACTGTTTTCCCATATATTTACCATGAAGTGATGGGACTGGATGCCATGATCTTCGTTTTCTGAATGTTTAGCTTTAAGCCAACTTTTTCACTCTCCTCTTTCACTTTCATCAAAAGGTTCTTTAGTTCTTCTTTACTTTCTGCCATAAGAGTGGTGTCATCTGCGTATCTGAGGTTATTGATATTTCTCCCAGCATTTTGATTCCAGTTTGTGCTTCTTCCAGCCCAGCATTTCTCATGATGTACTCTGCATATAAGTTAAATAAGCAGGGGGACAATATACAGCCTTGACATACTCCTTTTCCTATTTGGAACCAGTCTGTTGTTTCATGTCCAATTCTAACTGTTGCTTCCTGACCCACATACAGGTTTCTCAAGAGGCAGATCAGGTGGTCTGGTATTCCCATCTTTTTCAGAATTTTACCACATGTATGTAGTTGGATTTAATTTGAAATTATTTTATTTAGGATGTTTGACTCAGTGTTCATGAGGGATATTTGTCTGTCATTTTCTTTTCTTGTCAACAACAGATTTTGATATCACAGTCATCTCTTCAATTTTGTATTTTCTTAGCCTGGATTCTAAAATGCCAATTGACCTGCTTTGGGTACTGAAGATATTTTTTTCCTGTGCATGCCTACCCAAATGCAGACTTCCAACCAACTCTGGCCTCAGTGTTTTGTTTAATCATTTCACCTGCATCCAAACATATTCTCTGAGCTCCTACTATGCCTCAAGTGCTATTCTTGGTGCTTGTCAGAAGGAGCAGGGGAAGTTTGAAATGACAATCAAGGACTTCCCTCATGGTACAGTGGATAAGAATCTGACTGCAAATGCAGGGGACACGGGTTTGATCCCTGGTCTGGGAAGATCCTGCATGCCATGGAGCACCTAAGCCCGTGTGCCACAGCTACTGAAGTCCTCATGCCTAGAGCCTGTGCTCCACACCAAGAGAAGCCTACTTCAATGGCAATCCTGCACTGCAATGAAGAATAATCCCACTCACCATCACTGGAGAAAACGCTCGTACAAAGACCCAGTGTAACCAAAAATAAGCAAATAAATAAAGTTAAAAATGGTCATGTCAAAACAACCTTCTGAAAAATGGCAAGCAAGCAAAATAAGCACTCAAGAAAATTCTACCTCAATGATATTTTAAATGGCTCTTTGCCAGAACACTTGGTGGTACCCTAGCTCAAAGAGTTTTTGTTCTGTTGAGTATGTATTATATTATCCTTGTCTATATGTCTGTGCCATTCCATATCCCCGCTTCCATAGGAGCCACTAGCTTGGGAAAAAGGATGACTTCATGCCTACTCACTTTCATGTGTATTTGGCCTGCTGCTAACTGCTTTCATACTCCTCTCACCCCAGGTCTTAGTGATAAAAGTTACCCAAGTATTACACCTGGAAGAAACCAACACAAACACTCAATTAAGTTAGGAAAGGACATTCTAAACCCTGACAGCTAGATAGTTCAGAATGATTTACTTGTTGATTCAACAAATATTTATTGAGTGCCAACTATATGCTAGATCTAACACTAATATATATTATATTAGATCCTGGGAAATTAATTATAAATAAGAGAAGGAATATTCATGCATTCCTGGAGTTTATTTTCCATTGAGTCAAAATAATAACTAACAAATGAACACTTTATAATACTATCATATGACATGAGAAAATAATCCAGACTAGTTGTGATGGAGAATGCTAGGAGTCAGGACCACATTTATAGATTATCACACAATGCCTCCAGAGGGGGCATTTTATTGAGACTTGATTAATCACAATAGGTGGGGGTCACTATGTTGAAGGCTGGATGCCACATCTGGCTATTTATATCTAAAATAAATGGAAGAAGAAATACACGTTCAATGGTTCTTCAGTCTAACCATTTCTGTGAACCTTCCACAGAGACAATTATTTTTGGATTGGTTGTTTGAACACAAGGTGGATAGAGGTATAATTTACTAAGATTAACTCATTGGGCAAAAAAGTGGATAAGAGCTTCTGGAAAAAAAAATCATGACTTAATTTTTGACATATTTACTTTGTGGTGTCTATTAGGGTTTCATACTGTTGTAATACTAATGTTTTAAGATATGTCTTTTTCCTTCAACATGGCTGTTAAGCACAAGCCAGCGACCTCAACAAAAAAATAGCTAAAAACAGTTAAATGCTCCAACTAGGAGGAAAATGTGACTATGCTGGACTTAATAAGCAGTGATATGTCACTCTACAACAAGGCATTTTCTATAGAGAATTCAAAAGCAATTTTGATAATACTTACAGGGTACAGTGCAAGTCTAGTAATTAATATCACCTCCTTGATAACTCAAAATTACATTCCAGCTCTGACTTGTCCCCTGTACTACAGATTTGTGAACATAATTACCTACTTGACATACACTACACACTTGAGTGTCTAATAGGTCTTGAAACTTAACATTTTCAAAATAGAGCTCCCAGTTTTTCATGCAACCATTAATCTGTTCTTTCCGGAGTCTTCCAGATTGCGGTATATGGTACCATCATCCACTCAATTGCTCAAACAAGTTAGGAGTCTTAAATTTCTTTATTGTCCCCCATACTTCAGATATAATCATCGTCTGGTTCTACTGGTTCTGCTTCCCAATATATATATCACATCACAAGTGTGTCTGCATCTGTTGACTGAACTCACCCTGGACCAAGTCATGATTCTCTCAGTCATTCAGATCGTTATTGCTGTTACTAACTGGCTTCTCTGATTCCACCTCTGGAATCCCCTTTATTCATTTAGTCTAGCTATCAGAATGACCTTTAAGATATCTAAGGAGGAGCTCAGCTTATGTCCTGGCTTAAGGCCTTTCAGCAACTTCTAAGTATACTCAGAAATGTTTTCAAACTCTTCACCATGATGACAAAGCTCTGCCCTGTCCACACACAATTCCCACCTTGCTCATTGGGCACACCTTTGTGTGGTCCTTTCCCATGCTGCACCAGGATTGGTCTGTGTGATCAAAGAAAGAAGGTAAAACTGGTGGTACATCATACCTCTTAGGTTATAAAAGACCACAGCTTCCATCCAGATTTTTCTTTTTCAGATAACCAATCTTATCAAGTAACCTTGGATTTCACCCTTCACTGGGAATGTCATCTGACTTGTCTTAAGGACACCCAGGTGGCTGCCCTGTGGACAGACCCTCATGAGGAAAAACTGAGACTTTCAGGCATTAGCCAATGAAGAACTGAGGGCTCCAGCCAACAGCCATGTGAACGCGCTCCCTTGAAGGCTGCTCCTCCAGCCCTGCAAGGTTTTTGCTTTTTCATGCTTAAGCCTACTACATTTTATTGTATTAGTGTTCCTGAGCAAATCAAGGCACAATATTTCATTAGACTGGACAGATACATTATTGAACACATAAAAGAATATCAAAGGCCACTCAACAGTTTCAGTAAAGGGGGGTGATATTAGATTTTATAGGTTTGTGTACAAAAATACATTCTATATCAGTAGCTACATCTTTTATAGTAGGACTCATTTTTTAAATACTTCATGTGAACAGATTATTTAAGAGATGCATTTTTAGGTATTGCTTTTCATAGAGCTTTAATATTCAGAGTTGTTATATTCAGAAGAGGGACATTCACATTCAGACTTATAAATTACATCTCAGAAAAAATACATTCTATATCAGTTGCTACATCTTTTATAGTAGGACTCATTTTTTAAATACTTCATGTGAACAGATTATTTAAGAGATGCATTTTTAGGTATTGCTTTTCATATAGCTTTAATATTCAGAGTTGTTATATTCAGAAGAGGGACATTCACATTCAGACTTATAAATTACATCTCAGAATTGGATGCTAAACCAGTTTTGAGGATAAGCTTGTGAAGTCATCTATTACTTATTAGGGGATATGCAATTTTGTGGCAGTAAAGCATCTGAGATTGAAATTTCCCCCAAACACTCCCCGCTACCATTAGAGATGTTAATTCATCACAGAGCATCTAAAGTGTTGATGCTGCAGATCTGAGGCACAGCTTGACTGCAGTCTCATGAAAGACTCTCAGCCGAAGCCCTAGCTAGGCCACTCCCAGGATCCTGAGTGAGATGACTAAGTCTGCTGTCTTAAACCACTGTTTGGGATAGTCAGTTCAGTCATTCAGTTGTGTCTGACTCTTTGTGATCCATTGACCACAGCACATCAGACTTCCCTGCCCATCACCAACTCCTGGAGCTTGCCCAAACTCATGTCCATTGACTCAGTGATGCCATCCAACCATCTCATTCTCTGTCATCCTTTCTCTTCCTCAGTCTTTCCCAGCATCAGGATTTTTTTTCCAACGAGTCAGTTCTTTGCATCAGGTGGCCAAAGTATTGAAGTTTGGGGATAGTAGCAATGCATAACTACCACAGCAAGATAGCAGTAATTCAAAGATATATATTGTCACCCTTATTTAACTTATATGCAGAGTACATCATGCAAAATGGCAGAATTACAAGCTGGAATCAACTTTGCCTGGAGAAATATCAGTAACCTCAGATATGCAGATGACACCATCCTTATGGCAGAAAGCAAAGTAGAACTAAAGAGCCTTTTGATGAAGGTGAAAGAGGAGATTGAAAAAGCTGGCTTAAAACTCAACATTCAAAAAACTAAGATCATGGCATCTGATCCTATCACTTCATGTCAAATAATGGGGGGAAAATGCAAACAGTGGCATATTTTATTTTCTTGGGCTCCAAAATCACCATAGATGGTGACTGCAGGCTTAAAATTAAGATGCTTGCTCCTTGGAAGGAAAGCTATGACAAACCTAGACAACATATTAAAAAGCAGATATCACTTAGCTAAGAAAGGTTCATGTAGTCAAAGCTATAATTTTTCCAGTAATCATGTACAAATGTGAGTTGGATCACAAATAAGGCTAAGCTCTGAAGAACTGATGCTTTTGAACTATTATGCTGGAGAAGATTCTTGAGAGTTCCTTGGACAGCAAGAAGATCAAAGCAGTCAATTCTGAGGGAAATCAACACTGAATATTCATTGGAAGTGTTGATGCTGAAGCGCCAATACTTTGACCACCTGATGCAAAGAGCAAAGGACCCTGATGCTGGGAAAGATTGAGGGCAGGAGAAGGGGTGACAGAGGGTGAGATGGGTTAGATGGCATCACTGACTCAATGGATATGAGTCTGAGCAAGTTCCAGGAGATAGTGGAGGACAGAAGAGCCTGTTATGCTGCAGTCCATGGGGTCACAAAGAATCGGGCATGACTTAGGAACTCAACAACAACAGCAACAGCTAAGAGAATGTCAGTCTACACAAGTTGTCTCTGAGTTTGACCTGGTTTTTCTCTCCCTTGCCCTTTCCCTCCCCAGCCAACTTGCCTCATGGTCACTTACGCTCCTGCTTCATTGTAACACTGCCTTTCTGGGCAGCCATCCTTTTATATCTGAAAAAAGTAAACATTTCAGTTGGCTTCTGCTGAAGGGCGCCATTTGATGAGTTAAAGCTGAATCACTGGTTTTCTGAACTGGCCTGATGGCTCATTGCTTTTGTGCCATGTTGATGAAAGAGCAAAGAGTAGATGAATTCTCTTGACTGATAAAATGAAAGAGCTTATAGGATTTTCAGAATTCAGGGTTGTTTCTTCAAATTAGTCCTTTCCTTCCAAAAGAAAGCAGTTGGAGAGGAAATTTGGGGTTGAGTCAATCCAGTTTGCTCATTTTGTTTCAGAGGGAGCCACCGATGTCAGAGTAAGGGAGTGAAGGACCCACAATCTGTCAATCACTGAGTGAGAATGGGGTGAGAAACGGGTGCTCCACTTCAACCCTCTAACTGCACCACAGCCATGAAATTAAATTACTCCTTGGAAGGAAAGTTATGATCAACCAAGATAGTATATTGAAAAGCAGAGATATTACTTTGCCAACAAAGGTCCGTCTAGTCAAGGCTATGGTTTTTCCAGTGGTCATGTATGGATGTAAGAGTTGGACTGTGAAGAAAGCTGAGCACTGAAGAATTGATGGTTTTGAACTGTGGTGTTGAAGTAGACTCTTGAGAATCCCTTGGACTGCAAGGAGATCCAACCAGTCCATCCTATAGGGGATCAGTCCTGGGTGTTCATTGGAAGGACTTTAGCTGAAGCTGAAACTTCAATACTTTGGCCACCTCATGAGAAGAGCTGACTCATTGGAAAAGACCCTGATGCTGGGGGTATTGGGAGCAGGAGGAGAAGGGGACGACAGAGGATGAGATGGCTGGATGGCATCACCGACTTGATGGAGATGAGTTTGAGTGAACTCTGGGAGTTGGTGATGGACAGGGAGGTCTGGCGTGCTGCAATTCATGGGGTCACAAAGAGTCAGACATGACTGAGTGGCTGAACTGAACTGAACTGAACTGAACCACACTGCCCTAAGCATCAACCTGGAAGGTGTTGCTGTTTTCTCATGTAGTCACAACGTCATGGCCAACTCTTTTGTGGCTCTGTGGATTGTAGCCTGCCAGGCTCCTTTGTTCATGGTATCTCCCAAATAAGAATACTGGAGTGGGTTGCCATTTCCTTCCCTAGGGTATCTTCCTGACCCAGGGTTTGAACTGGTGTTTCTTGCAATGGCAGTCGGATTCTTGGTGGCTTTATGGTAAAGAATCTGCCTGCCAATGCAGGAGATGCAGTTTCAATCCCTAGGTCAGGAAAATGCCCTGGGGAAGGTGTCAGCACCTTTTTAAGTGTATTAGATTCATGAGTTCACCCACTTATCATAGTAACTCCATTAGGTAGTATTAGTCTCATTTTGCAAATGAGAAAAAGAAACATAGTTAAGGTAAAGTGACTTGGCAGAGTGGCAGAGTTTGCTCTTTTCCTAATTGGTGAGTCTGAGATTTGAGTACAGGCAGTGTGATTCCAAAGGTGGCCTTTCTCTATTTGTATTATCCTGATGTACTAAGAAAGCTGAGCACCAAAGAACTGATGCTTTTGAACTGTGGTGTCAGAGAAGACTCTTGAGAGTCCCTTGGCCAGCAAGGAGATCCAGCCAGTCCATCCTAAAGGAAATCAGTCCTGAATATTCATTGGAAGGACTGATGCTGAAGCTAAAACTCCAATATTTTGGCCACCTAATGCTAAGAATCAACTCATTGGAAAAGACCCTGATGCTGGGAATGATAGAAGGCAGGAGAAGGGAATGACAGAGGATGAGATGGTTGGATGACATCACTGACTCATTGGACATGAGTTTGAGTAAGCTCCTTGAGTTGGTGATGGACAGGGAAGCCTGGCATGCTGCAGTCCATGGGGTCACAAAGAGTTGGACATGACTGAGTGACTGAACTGAACTGAACATGTACTATGGGGGCTTCTGTGATAGCTCAGTTGGTAAAGAATCTGCCTGAAATGAAGGAGACCCCAGCTCTATTTCTGAGTTGGGACGATCCGCTGGAGAAGGGATAGGCTACCCACTCCAGTATTCTTGGCTTCCTTTGTAGCTCAGCTAGTGAAGAATTCATCTGCAGTACAGAAGACCTGGGTTTGATCCCAGGGTTGGGAAGTTTCCCCCAGGGCTGGGCAAGGCTACCCACTCTAGCATTCTGGCCTGGAGAATTCCATGAACTGTATAGTTCATGGGGGTCACAAAGAGTCAGACACAACTGAGTGACTTTCACTTTCATGTACTGTAAGGAAACTTTGCCTTTTCTTCTCCACACTCATATGCAGCAAAATATTATATTCTACACTCTGTTCTAAAATGGCCATCCATTCTGTGAGTCTAGATTTCCTCCCCTTTCCACCACTAACACTACTATATTATTTGAAATTGGAAACAGCCAAATTTTGCCTCAAACTTTTCTTTTCTGGATAGAATGAGACTTTTGTACACTTCTTTATTGCAGGGAAAAAGTAGGAAATGGTGATGCTATTAAAGTCTCCTGTGAGGATTATTTTTAGCTTCTTTCACGTAGATGGCAACAGCTTTTGTATTTCGGTTCTTGTGACCCATGTATCTTGGACTGTGGAGGGATGCTTGTGAAGTTAGATTAAAGCCAATTATAAATCATCTCTCAGGGCTGGTTCCTGAGCCAAATTCTAGATGTAGTTTCATTAATGTACCTTCACCTCTGCTCAGAATTCTGTGCTGGACCCTCAAAAATGCATTTTGGAGAGCTGGTGCTAATTATAATACGGTGCTAATGGCCTTCAAAGAGGCTGGAATGGCAGAAGCAAACTTGCTTTTCCTTTCCATTCAGGTCCAGGGGGCCTTGAGGCTCATCTACAAATTCTCCAGCCATCTGTGCAGAGGGACCAGTGCTTTTTACCTTTAGCTCCTTCATCTCTCATTTAGTAATGAGCTTGGAGATGGCTCTGTAATACTGGCTGAAGAGCCATCTAGTGCGTGGTCCAAGAAGAACAGAGGTGACTTCAGATATGTCTGAAGAACAGGGTTTGTAGAAGGACAGGCCATTTTGCTTTATTTCTAAACACAGCAGGAGGATCAAGCCTGATTCCTTCCAAGAGGGCTGCTGTCCTGTGGGGCTCCCAGGGACCCTAGATCCTGAGGCTCTGGATTGGCCTTTGAAAGAAGCTGAGTGGAGTTTTTCTTATTAAAGTCATGTTTACTGAGAATACACTGTGTGAGGCACTAGGAAACTGGCCGTGAGGGTGACAGGGTTCTTCTGGCTCAGAGCTCATGGACTGACACAGAGAAACTGCCTGGCTGGGCCTCTGATGGATGCCACTTTTCACAGGCAAGGATCCCAGTTGCCTTTAGTATGGAGTGTGTAGCCCTGAATTTGGGCAGTTTACAAAGCAATGCTACTGCTGTTGCTAAGTCACTTCAGTCATGTCAGACTCTTTGTGACCCATTAGACAGCAGCCTACCAGGCTCTGCCATCCTTGGGATTCTCCAGGCAAGAACACTGGAGTGGGTTGCCATTTCCTTCTCCAGTGCATGAAAGTGAAAAGTGAAAGTGAAGTGTTCAACTCTTTGTGACCCCATGGACTGCAGCCCAGCAAATTCCTCCATTCATGGGATTTTCTAGGCAAGAGTATTGGAGTGGGTTGCCATTGCCTTCTCCGTACAAAGCAATGAGATCAAATTAAACCCAGCAAGAACCTGACCATCTCCATGGTATAAAAATAAGATGTGTGAATCCCATCTCCACATGTGTAAAGGTGTACTTAACCTTGTGTGGGGTTCCCACAAAAGGCACTGCAGGGAACTCATGTTAACAGAGGTCATTAGATCATGGGGATGATGACTGGCCAATGGAATGGGGGCAGGGAAGGAAGCTGGTGATGATATTCATCAGGGAAACTGGAAAAGAATTCACACCAGACTCAACAGTTGTCCTGGAGAGTAGTCACCAATTGGAGGATTTGGTGGGGGAAGCATCTGCAGGGAAGCCAGCAGACTTTTGTTTGTTTGACTTTGAAGCATATGGGAACTTAGCTCCCTAACCAGTAATAGAACTTATTCCCCTTGTATTGGAAGTGTGAAGTCTTAACCATTGGACCACCAAGGAAACCTCAAGACTTTTTTTTTTTTTTATGGCTGAAGAGCCATCTAGTGCGTGGTCCAAGAAGAACAGAGGTGACTTCAGATATGTCTGAAGAACAGGGTTTGTAGAAGGACAGGCCATTTTGCTTTATTTCTAAACACAGCAGGAGGATCAAGCCTGATTCCTTCCAAGAGGGCTGCTGTCCTGTGGGGCTCCCAGGGACCCTAGATCCTGAGGCTCTGGATTGGCCTTTGAAAGAAGCTGAGTGGAGTTTTTCTTATTAAAGTCATGTTTACTGAGAATACACTGTGTGAGGCACTAGGAAACTGGCCGTGAGGGTGACAGGGTTCTTCTGGCTCAGAGCTCATGGACTGACACAGAGAAACTGCCTGGCTGGGCCTCTGATGGATGCCACTTTTCACAGGCAAGGATCCCAGTTGCCTTTAGTATGGAGTGTGTAGCCCTGAATTTGGGCAGTTTACAAAGCAATGCTACTGCTGTTGCTAAGTCACTTCAGTCATGTCAGACTCTTTGTGACCCATTAGACAGCAGCCTACCAGGCTCTGCCATCCTTGGGATTCTCCAGGCAAGAACACTGGAGTGGGTTGCCATTTCCTTCTCCAGTGCATGAAAGTGAAAAGTGAAAGTGAAGTGTTCAACTCTTTGTGACCCCATGGACTGCAGCCCAGCAAATTCCTCCATTCATGGGATTTTCTAGGCAAGAGTATTGGAGTGGGTTGCCATTGCCTTCTCCGTACAAAGCAATGAGATCAAATTAAACCCAGCAAGAACCTGACCATCTCCATGGTATAAAAATAAGATGTGTGAATCCCATCTCCACATGTGTAAAGGTGTACTTAACCTTGTGTGGGGTTCCCACAAAAGGCACTGCAGGGAACTCATGTTAACAGAGGTCATTAGATCATGGGGATGATGACTGGCCAATGGAATGGGGGCAGGGAAGGAAGCTGGTGATGATATTCATCAGGGAAACTGGAAAAGAATTCACACCAGACTCAACAGTTGTCCTGGAGAGTAGTCACCAATTGGAGGATTTGGTGGGGGAAGCTCTGCAGGGAAGCCAGCAGACTTTTGTTTGTTTGACTTTGAAGCATATGGGAACTTAGCTCCCTAACCAGTAATAGAACTTATTCCCCTTGTATTGGAAGTGTGAAGTCTTAACCATTGGACCACCAAGGAAACCTCAAGACTTTTTTTTTTTTTTGATACTGACTCTCTTCCTTTAATGTAAAGTAAGATATTGTCTCTCAAATACATCTCTTTAAAATTTCATGTTTATTTTGTAAAGTTGAAAACTTCTGCTTTTTTATGCCCTCATGATTTTCTATTTGAGATTTTTAATATTTTGGCATTCTTAAATGTTAGTATTTCATGAATTTATCTATGTTGCATGTGTGCTAAGTCACTTCATTTATGTGTGACTCTTTGCGACCTTATGGACTATAGCCCACCAGACTCCCCTGTCCATGGGATTCTCTAGGCAAGAATACTGGAGTGGATGGTCATGCCCTCCTCCAGGGGATCTTCCCAACCCAGGGATCAAGCCTGCATCTCTTAAACCTCCTGCATTGGCAGGCAGGTTCTTTACCACTAGTGCCAATTATCTGTAATAAAAATATTATATTAAGATTTTTTTGGTTGCTGTTTATTTGCAAAATCATGTCCTGCTTTTTACAGCTCCGTGGATTGTAGCCCACCCAGCTCCTCTGTCCATGATATCTTCTACTTATTTATTACGAAAAAGATCCTACTTACTTGAAGTCAGTGTTCATCCCTTGTACCTCATCCCATCTCAGTCATACCCTGGTGTTCAATAAACATACAGCGACTTGAGACAGTAATGAACATCATAGCTGCTGGTAAATATTAGTTGAAGACAACTGGATAAGGTTATTTTTATTAAGAACAGAGTAGATTTTTAACCTACTTAGAAGATTGTCACAAGTGGTACTAGAGGTAAAGAACCTGCTTGCCAGTGTAGGAGAGCTAAGAGATGCAAGTTCGATCCCTAGGTCAGAAAGATCCCCTGGAGGAGGGCATGGCAACCCACTCTAGTATTCTTGCCTGGAGAATCCTATGGACAGAGGAACCTGGCGGGCTGCAGTCCATGGGGTCACATAGTGTCAGACATGACTCAAGCAACTGAGCATGCACACACAGAAGTTTGACAGCCCCTAAAACATGATAGTCCAGAAGTAATTTTCTAGAAGAGCTGTTTTTGAAAACATGTTCTAGAGCCATCGAGAATCCACAAAGAGAAGCAGAGGTGAGGGAAGTGGGGAAAACAGAGGGAGGATCCAGAAAGCACAAGTGGTCACAAGTCACTCAGGAGCACTGAGCTAAGGAGACGAGATGAATGATCCCCAGCAGAGGCTAAGCTGCCAGTTGACTGGTTCTGTCAACAAAGAAGCCCAGAGGGTGGGTTTTGTCATCAGAAATACTTTATTTTTATGTAGTCTGCTTTACCAGTCTTTTCTTTCTGGTTCCTTCTTTGGTTCAAAAAATTTAAAGGTCTTTCCCGTTATTTTCAATGGAGACTGATAGCATCACATTTGAGTCTTGAGAAGATTGCTCTGACTACAGTTCAGAAAGCAGAAGTGAGATGCAGGGTGAGGCATATTGAACTTGAGGATAACAATTAGAAGGTGATGGCAAAAGTCTATGTGAGTGATATTACTAGCTCTCCTTGTGATGGTGGCGGTGGAAATGGAAAACATGAATGGATTCAGGGTCTAGATCGGAGGCAAGACAGACAAGCACTGATTTGGATATGGAGGAGTAGATAGACTATTGTTTTAACAAATAGAAAAATGCCATTCATTGGGCTAAGGAACCACAGGAAAGGATCAGTTTTACCTCTTTTTAAACTTTTTGCCTTTAGTGCACAGGATGGACATCATGAGTGTGGTCTAGTACAGGTCAGCTTTTGTAGTTTGGGGACTTCCTAAGGGAAGCATTGAGTACACATTCAGGTTCCCTGAAGAGGGATCCTGGTAGGGACTGGAAACAGAAGAGCCAGGAAATGATCAATGTGTTTGAAGCCATGTGCCTAGATGAGATTGCTGTGGTCTGAAGACAACAGAGTCAAAAGAGATAGGAACCCTGAAGAACCCGGGAGAACTGCAACATTTCATGGCTGCAGGAGGATGACCTACTGAGAGCACTGGATGTTGGCCAGCCCCCCATGCTACATCCTAACCAGGAAGGAAGAGACTACGACAGTGCTACTTGCCTCATCTTTCTGGGCTGGGCACCAGGCAAAACTCTGAAGGAGCCACACTGGGAAACTCACTAGACTGGGCAGCTTTAGGAATCACAAAACTCTGTGACATCCCATATTTTGTTTGTGTTTTTTCTTTCTATCTCTGTCACCATTTTCAGGTTAGGAGAGGAGATTCAAAAAGACAGATTCCTCTTAATCTTCCCCAACATTGACATCAAGTGTTTTCTTTCCACCTTGACTTGTTAGAGATGCAAAAAACCAAACAAGCAAACAAAACTTCTTCAAGAAAAATATACTTTGTTCTGTTCAAGCAAGTAGGTAGAATACAGTAAAGACACAGCAAATTAAGGTGTGAATAACATGGAGTAAAGTGGTTTTCAGCATCTTATCTAAAAGCTTGTTGTCATTTTTCTTGCTGTTGGTATGGTGTCACGGCAGAGTCTGGATATTGAACATATCTAGACCTTGGTTCATGCCCCAGCACAATCTCTTGCAATAGCTATTACTCAAATGCCTTAATATGTGAAACCTCAATTTTCTCATGTACAAGATGAGGATAATTGTGCTTATTTACCAGGGCAAATGAAAGAGGTGAATGAGGGAAGATGTAAGTGAAACTTGCAAGGGTTTAACATGAAGCAGGTTCTTAACTGCATCTTGGGGCCATCCAAGACAGGCAGGTCATGGTGGAGAGGTCTGACAGAATGTGATCCACTGGAGAAGGGAATGGTAAACTACTTTATTATTCTTGTCTGAGAACCCCACGAACAGTATGAAAAGGCAAAATGGAAGGATACTGAAAGAGGAACCTCCCAGGTCGGTAGGTGCCCAATATGCTACTGGAGATCAGTGGAGAAGTAACTCCAGAAAGAAGGAAGGGATGGAGCCAAAGCAAAGACAATACGATGTGAATGGTGATAGGAGCAAGGTCTGATGTTGTAAAGAGCAATATTGCATAGGAACCTGGAAAGTTAGGTCCATGAATCAAGGCAAATTGGAAGTAGTCAAATAGGAGATGCTAAGAGTGAACGTTGACATACAAGGAATGAGCCAACTAAAATGGACTGGAATGAGTGAATTTAACTCAGATGACCATTATATTTACTACTGCAGGCAGGAAACCCTTCGAAGAAATGGAGTAGCCATCATGGTCAACAAAAGAGTCTGAAATGCAGTACTTGGATGCAATCTCAAAAATGATAGAATGATCTCTGTTTGTTTCCAAGGCAAACCATTCAATATCAAGGTAATCCAAGTCTATGCCCCAACCAGTAACACTAAAGAAGTTGAAGCTGAACAGTTCTATGAAGACCTACAGGACCTTTTAGAACTAACACCCAAGAAAGATGTACTTTTCATTATACGGGACTGGAATGCAAAAGTAGGAAGTCAAGAAATACTTGGAATAACAGGCAAATTTGGCCTTGGAATATGGAATGAAGCAAATCAAAGACTAATACAGTTTTGTCAAGAGAATGCACTGGTCATAACAAACACCCTCTTCTAAGAACACAAGAGAAGACTCTACATATGGACATCACCAGATGGTCAACACCAAAATCAGACTGATTATATTCTTTGCAGCCAAAGATGAAGAAGCTCTATACAGTCAGCAAAAATAAGACCAGGGGCTGACTGTGGCTCATATCATGAACTCCTTATTGCCAAATTCAGACTTAAATTGAAGAAAGTAGGGAAAACCATTAGACCATACAGGTATGACCTAAATCAAATCCTTTATTGATTATACAGTGGAAGTAAGAAATAGATTTAAGGGACTAGTTCGGATAGATAGAGTGCCTGATGAACTACGGACTGAGGTTCGTGACACTGTACAGGATACAAGGATCAAGACCATCCTCACGGAAAAGAGATGCGAAAAAAGCAAAATGGCTGTCTGTGGAGGCCTTACAAATAGCTCTGAAAAAAAGAAAAGTGAAAAGCAAAGGAGAAAAGGAAAGATATAACCATCTGAATGCAGAGTTCAAAAGAACAGCAAGAAGAGATAAGAAAGCCTTCTTCAGCGATCAATGCAAAGAAATAGAGGAAAATAACAGAATGGGAAAGA
>SJYC01113356.1:0-13564 GCA_006408675.1 Madoqua kirkii
GACAGAGGATGAGATGACTGGATGGCATCACCGAGTTGATGGTCAGAAGTTTGGGTGAACTCTGGGAGTTGGTGATGAACAGTGAGGCCTGACGTGCTGTGATTCATGGGGTCGCAAATAGTCAGACAGGACTAAGTGACTGAACTGAACTGTTAGAGGGAAGAGCATCCCTGTGTGGTTGGAAAAGATCCCCGAGTGGGGTCCACATATTTGTACTGGGTCCTAGTCTTGGTATTTGCTTGAGGATGGGTTTGGTTGTGCCAATCAGTTGCCCTCTCTGGCCAAAGAGTCCTCATCTTACAAATGACAAAAGATGTGCCTTTTGATTTCTAGGGTCCCTTCTCGTTCTGATGAGCAAGGAAACTGGAAGACCTGGAGGTCTTTGTAATGTCACCAGGGCTAGTGTTGGTATTCCAATCCCAGTGTGGAGCCAGTTCTCATATTAGCAAATTTCACTTTATTATTTGAATCTCATTATGCAGCAAAGCATGCATCATTGGTAATTAATGCTGCCGGCAGAGCACTCTGCTAAACGTTTGTTTAGCCTAGAGCAGAATAAAACACCACAATGACGAGTACTGTATCATTATGTAACAGAAAATTAAAAATCTGATAATTTGATTGGAAGTCTCAGGTGAGTTTTTTGTATAAAAATGTTAACCTCAAGTAGCGATAAGCAGGTAAATGTTTTATTCATCCCACTGATATGAAATAAATGCTTATGATATAAATTATGTATAATTAATACTCCTGGGATAAAAAGAAATGTATGCTAATAGGTTGTCAGTTAATTAAGAAAGGAATAGGAGGTAAACAAAGGTGATTATAATTTATCCTGGGACCATAAACAGAAATCATGCCTTAAATAATCTCTGTAAAAAATTACATTATACAGCAAATCCTCTGTTTCCATCCAGAGCAGCCGCCTAATGGTTCACAGCAACTGCTCATGGAGAAGTTATTATAAATGAAGAAACAGCTTGTGAGTGCTGACTGGGCTTGGCCCCCCTGACCACTGGGATGCAGCTGAGATGGTCTTTTATGAGCAGTCTTGATCTCTTTAGGAACATTCTCTGAAATATAGCTTTTTGGAAGCCAGGAGCTATGTTACAAAGACAAAAAGATGCATCCAACTAATGAAAGGTTGAAAAAGTATTTGCTATTGCTATTGCTAAGTCACTTCAGTCATGTCCGATTCTGTGCAACCCCATAGACAGCAGCCCACCAGGCTCCCCTGTCCTTGGGATTCTCCAGGCACAAACACCGGAGTGGGTTGCCGTTTCCTTCTCCGATGCATGAAAGCAAAAGGTGAAAGTGAAGTTGCTCAGTCATGTTCGACTTAGTGACCCCATGGACTGCAGCCTACCAGGCTCCTCCATCCATGGGATTTTCTAGGCAAGAGTACTGGAGTGGGGTGCCGTTCCATAGACTAACGGACAGTTTTCTGCTTCCCAGCTAGTTTAATCTTCTCTGAAACTGGGTAACAGGTTCATGGCACTTGTCCCTACATGTTGCTGGATGAATCACAATGATGAGCAGCACAGGTCAGAAAAAGACACAGCTGAGAGTCTCTGAGCTTCCTTGCTATTCTTTCCATCCTTCACTCATTCAACAAACATTTATTGACCACCTACTCTATGCCAGGCACAGAAAGTAGAAATGCACTCTGAATATTGCCAGTCTTATCTCTTTCTTCTCAGGCAGCTATTGGGTCTGGATCTGCAGATGAAAATATCTAGCAAAGAACTGGATATGGAAATTTGAAGCTCTGGGGAAAATTCTGGGCTTGAAACAAAGATTTAAGTTATCTGAGTGGTGTGAGCTGAGGATGAAGGGGAGCTAGCCAGTGATCACAAACATTCAGGCTCAAGAAGGAGCAGATCTCAATAGAAGGAAGGACCAGCCAGCAGGGAAGAGTACTCAGAAAGTCTCTGAAATTAACAGCAACTAGTAAACAGGAAGACTCAAGGAAGATGGAGTAATCCACAATGTCACTGTAAAGGAGCTGTGCAGTCAATATGGAATAGGATGTGTTCCGTGGATTCGGAAAGTACATGGGCTGAGGACAAACAGCTATAGCAAAGTGGAGAGGTGAAGAAGGTGCATCAAAAATCAGTGAAATTGTCACTGGATATTTTTGAATGAGAAGTGGGGGAGAGGTTTTGGATGGCAAAGCAGATTTCAAGGGGTCAGTATAGAGGGTAATTCAGTTCAAGAGTGATACATACATAAACACACACACAGAGTTTGCTTCTCTGAGTTTATGAAGAAGCTCTTGTATGTTTTCTTTTAAACCTTTATTGTTTTACTCTTTCACATTTGGATCTACAGTCATCCTGATTTGAATTGTATGAATAGTGTAAGGTAGAGGTCAGGATTCATTTTACTCTCCCCTACCCATGAATGTCCCATTGACCTAAAATCATTTATTGAGAAGATGACTCTTGACTCTTTTCTGATAGGAAGGCTTCAACACAAGCAATTAAAAACTGATGAAACATATGGAAGGGATAAGGGGACAAAGACAGTGAAGCCATTGCCAAAGTTCTCAGCTGACAACACTAACACTAGAGATGTGCAAGAGACTGCTTGAAAGCTGCTGAGACAGTCACAACCACTTTCTACCCATACTTCCAGCTATGAGGCGGGCTATGCTTCTATCTGCCACTGCTCCTGGAGAATACCACTTTTTCCTCTCTCACTGTCACCAGCGCCTGAAAACTGATGGGAAAAGAGGTCTGGAAATGCTTGCTAGGATTCTTCTCTGTGATGGAGAAACTGTAGAAAGCAGTGGCAATGATGCCAAATTGGAATATTGTTCAGCATAGTCCCTAAGTGCTTTTGGTCCTCAGATAAGGAAATTAAATTTGAAGTCAAATTGCAGAGTCACTAAGAACTTCCTAGTGTTAACGTTTATTAAAAAAGTGTTGGGTATTAGAAAAGCTCCATCAGTATAGTTTGTTTATTCCTTCGGGTATGTAATAGTTTAAGAATATAAAAAAGGAAAGGGAGCTCCTTTCAGTAGAGGCACTTCTGAAACCACCGAGACAGGGGCATGCAAAGAGAGATGATACAGTGCCACAGAACAGTGGTTATGGCTGTAAATTTGCAAAGTGCATCAGACTGCCAGCAAAGAAGCAGCTAGATCAGCCTGCGAGTAGTGGGCAGCTCCTATAGTGATCTCGGAAGGCTGGCTGAGATCCTGCCTGGAGCAGCAGAACAGGAATTGTGAGGCCCGAGGAAAGAGCAGCAGGTGCGTTCCAGGCTGCAGTGCTATTACCTGGGAAAGATGTAAACGCATGCTTTGTTTCCTTTTATCTTGAATTTTTTCAGGAAAACCACAGGTGCCTTCAAGGAAACAGATGGAAGTTGTAATCTGTTTTGTGTAACAGAAGCATTAGGCAGTGTTGTATGGCTTTGGGCAAGTTACTTCCTCTTTGTGCGCCGATCTTCTCTCAGTAAATTCTCTGGCATGCTCCATACTCCTTTGCGGTAGCAAAATGCAGGCACCTCAGCTCACTGGGTAGATTTCACTGGGGTCCAGTTCGGCCTTATCTTCTTCACAGGTTTCTCGCCAGAATCCTTGGGAAGTGGGGTGCAGCAGGGGCAGAGAGGGGAAGAAAGAACTGGGGGTGGATGTCAGTCAATCACTGTGGCGTTCAGTGATTTCCCAGGGATTGCAACGTGTGGAATCATGAGGATGCTGGAAAAGGGCCTGCTCCTCATGAGGTCTGTTTAATATTAGGAATTATTGCCTCAAACGCTGCAGGTGTGGGTCGCTCTCTTTCAGTCCCAGCAAATGGGGCTGCAACTGCCTTTGACAGCCTCAAACTGCACAGTGCTCAGGCCCCAGGGCAGACAATGAGGCGGGGGAGTTGCTGATTTTAGGATAGAAAATTACAATGCTTATATAGTAAACAGCACCTGGAAGTTTACTAATGATTTTTACAATTAACAACAGCAGCACGGTCTGATTATTCATGCACGTTTTCCATGAAAGAAAAGAAAGGAAGCAGATGCTGAAAAAAGGCACATGGCTTAGATTTCATTGGGGGTGGGCAGTGGTAGGGAAAGAAAGGGATGGAAGTGTTGGAGGCAGGAAAGAAGGTGAGGTAGAGTTTCTGGTTGTTTTCTCCAGACCATCACACGCAAGCCGCCTCTTTCTGAATCTGGAGAATAACATTCAGATATGTGTTGTATAACGATGTTTTATCTACATCACAGATATTGCAAATTGTGTATCCTTAACAGTGATTGGGCAATTTTATCGGAACACTAGATATTTAATAGAGATAAATTTGACTGGGCATTTTTCAATTTTCATAGTGAGGGTTGGGTTTCTCTCACATGCAGGATGCTGACTGAATTTTTCCAAATCCCACCAGGTGGGCTCATGGTTAATTTTAGAGGACTCTTATTTTCAACAAGGGAACCATCTGTATTATATTTTCAAGCCTGATGACTGATTTCATTTGTTCTTCACTCATCTCTGATTAATTTTTTTAAATCCTTTGCTTAGCCTATGGTAAATTCCATTTCCTTTATCTGTTCTTGCATCTATTTATTTTGTGTATGGGAAAGATGATGCAATAAGCTTAAATAATGTTCAGAAAAATTAAATATTTTCTTATCTCAAGACACACATGTAACCAATAATTTCTTTTTCCATTATTTTATCTTGGTCTTTGTCTAGACAGATTTCTTTCATATATTGAATAGTTGCCACAATAAGAAAAATGGTATTCTGTACTTTGTCTTTTTACAATTTAAAAACACACAGAAAAGTTTCCATTTCCACATAGAAAACATTCTTTTCATATAAGAAAATTAGCAAATTACTGATGGGGAATTTTGTGTTGTTTTAGGCAACACTGTAGTGAATGAAGTTGAGTAGATTTTTGGTTCTGTTAAATCGTACCTTCAGTTCAGTTCAATTCAGTCACTCGGTTGTGTCCGACTCTTTGACTCTTTGCGACCCCATGAACTGCAGCACACCAGGCCTCCCTGTCCATCACCAACTCCCGGAGTTTACCCAAACTCATGTCCATTGAGTCGGTGATGCCATCCAGCCATCTCATCCTCTGTTGTCCCCTTCTCCTCCTGCCCCTGATCCCTCCCAGCATCAGGGTTTTTTCCAATGAGTCAACTCTTCCCATCAGGTGGCCAAAGTACTGGAGTTTCAGCTTCAGCATCAGTCCTTCCAATGAACACCCAGGACTGATCTCCTTCAGAATGGACTGGTTGGATCTCCTTGCAGTCCAAGGGACTCTCAAGAGTCTTCTCCAACACCACAGTTCAAAAGCATCAGTTCTTCGGCGCTCAGCTCTCTTCACAGTCCAACTCTCACAGCCATACATGACTACTGGAAAAACCATAGCCTTGACTAGATGGACCTTTGTTGGCAAAGTAATATCTCTGCTTTTCAATTTACTGTCTAGGTTGGTCATAACTTTCCTTCCAAGGAGTAAGCGTCTGTTAATTTCATGGCTGCAATCACCATCTTCCCTTAGGGAAGATTCAAATGATGGAACCTTCTGGCCACAGAGAAGGGGAAACCATCACAGATCTCTTGATTCTTGTTATTCTGTTGGACTGGAGGTGTCCTCAGTGTGGACTAAGTTCTGCACACACTCATCAATATTGGAGTGACTGTGGTTTATCTTTTCTACCACAATGTGATTTTGATCTGAAAAATCTTTGATTATTGGCCAAGGAATTTATAAACATTTATTGGATTTTCTTTCAGATGTCAAGGGATCATTCCCATTTATCTACTACTGGAATCTTGACATTTCATCTAAAATTTTCGATAGACAATATCTCCATGATGGCAGGAATATATGCATTATTTTTCTTTCTTTTTTGTTGCACTGATGCTTAAAATTATACCTGGCACCAAGACGGTGCTCTGAAAGTACTTGTTGCATAACTCAGTAGACATGAAATCCTCACAATTCCGAGGTATTTGGGGAGACAGTTTTTACTTTTTAAAACAAACTGCTCTAAGCTTGGAAATAAACTAAGTACCATGTTAAAATAACTTTGATTTTTATCACATTTTAAAAATCAAAGTAGTTTTCATAATCTTTTAATTAATACATTGATTAAGAATACTGAAGTACATTTCCAAAATTAAAAAAAATTCAAACAAAACCTTGATCTCTGCTCCCCTAAGAAGCAATGTACCCAGGAAAGATTATAAACTGTTGACTGGACTTGCTCCCTCCCTCCCTGTCTTCCTTCCTCCTTCCCTCCCTCCTCTCTTCATTCTTCCTTCCTTCCTTCTTTCTTTCCTCGCCCTCCATCCATTCCTTTTTTCCTCCCTTCTTTTCCTCCCTCTCTCCCTCTCTTCTTTCTCCCTTCCTTTTTCAGTGTCCTTGCTGTCCAGGACTCCATCAGAAGTATTGCTTCTAGTTAAGATTTCTAATTAACAAAACCATATGGCTTGATTTGTAGTTGGATCTGGGTCCAACTTGGATCAGTTGCCAAACTCTATGCTGCACTTAGAAAGGATGAAAAATATTTCTGTGTTTCTGATCTTTTAACTTATGGTAGATCTTCTGTCATCACTGCAGGACAATTTGGTTTATTCCCTCACTGTACAGCTTTTGGAATCTCTATAATTGTTTTCTGCAATATCTGTAGATCCACGGGGAAAAGAAAATCATGTGTGAGTGATAAAGCCATTCAGAGCCTGCCTACTATGTAAAGAGGCAGCATGGGGTAAATAGCTTTGTGACCAATGGCTAAGCTCTATCATTTGCCTTTTTCTCTTCTTTACAAGGTAAGACCACATTAGGCTAGTATTTATTTAAGTGCTGTATTTCAGATATATTACAAAACGGTTCAGTGGAAATTGCATAGGGAAAAAGAAAGAAAAAGACTGCATGTCTTTATCAGTATTTGTCCAAGGTAGCTCAGTCCTCTGGACCAGTTAACGATCATCTTGGAAACTCGGTCACTTCATCTATAGATTGAGAGTAACAGTAAGCACCTCACAAAACACCAGTGTAGTCAAATGTGAAAACGTACACAAAGCACTTAACACAGTGCTTACCACATGAAAATCTCAGTAACTGTTAGTTCTCTTTGCACTTTTAAATAGACAGATAGAGGGTCTAGATAACTTCTTGCCCATGGTAGTAAATAGAGTTCTGAGACCAGCGGCACAATGGTCTGAACATGAACTCTGCTAAGCTTTACACGTGAATTCACTGGGTGATTGTCTCATATGCATGGGGAAAACCTCAGTCTTCAGTCATTCTGAGAAGTTAAAATCTGAATATTCAGAGTCACAAATGTTACTTGTAACAAAATGTCAAAAGCTAGACAAATGTAAGAATGAGAATTAGAAATTGGTCTTTGGTCTTTCTGAACATGACTATGCACCTGAAATAAAATCAGAGGCATATGGAGGCATCTTTTATTTTTAATTCCGATGTATTTATTTATTTGGCTACATTGGGTATTAATAGAAGCATGTGGAATCTGTAGCTGCAACACGTGAACTCTTAGCTGCAGCATGTGTAATCTAGTCCCCCGACCAGGGATTGAACCCAGATCTCCTGCATTAGGAATGTGGAGTCTTAGCCATGGGACCCCCAGGGAAGTTCTTGGAGGCCTCTCTTTTTTGGCATGAAATCCCTTTCTCATTTTCATTGTTTTTGAACTCCGTGGGTTATAGATCGAAGTCCCCCCTGCTGAGAAATGTGGCAGGTCCTTCTGGTAGGCTTCCAAAGGGGGCATTCATTCTCATCACTCCATATATACTAAAGCCCACTGCTTTCACATCATTAGGAACTCCACAGTGAGAGAGGCAAACAAACAGGAAGCAGTCTCATCACAATAGAACATTCTCTGCCTCAAATTGTCCTGCTCATCCTGCCCCAGTCTTATCAGCTAGTGGACAGGGTTCTCTTCAGAGATGACAGGTGAAATATTTCTCTCTAAACCCCCTGAGAGGGGAGACAAGGGAGAGGAACCAGGAGAATATGGACTGTTTAAGCAAACGACAGCCTACATCTGCACATCCAGTGTTATCCAAGCACAGATGTCTATTCCCAAGGAACCGTGACTCTGCCAGGTAAAATCTCACCACTGTCTGTAAGTGATCACTCTATCTTGTTTTCATACTGAAAACAAGTGTAATCATATGGTGGAAGGCAACAAGTCACATTCTTCAGGCACCAAGCATCACTGCACCATGAGTGGGACCTTGGGTTGACAGAATGGCTGCCTGTTTATCCATGACTTCAAATGAGTTTTCATATTACATTCTTCCAGGAACCTCCAACTCAAGCCCAGTGGTCCAGCCGTCACTGCCTGCAACATGTATCCTGGACTCTTCCATCCTGAGAATTATTAGAGAACTAAGAGTCTCTAGAAGAGATATGAATGACCTGAATGTTTAAACTCTACTGTTAAGAGGCCATGAATGATAAAATGGAGGCTGAATGGGTGGACTCAATCAGAAAAGAAACAAATGCATATATAGATTAGAAGGGAAGAGATGAAATTATCATTATTTGGAGATCACATGAAATTAAAAGACGCTTGTTCCTTGGAAGAAAAGCTATGAGCAATTTAGACAGCATATTAAAAGCAGAGACATTACTTTGCTGACAAAAGTCCATCTAGTCAAAGCTATGGTTTTTCCAGTAATCACGTATGGATGTGAGAGTTGGATTATAAAGAAAGCTGAGCACTGAAGAATTGATGCGTTTGAACTGTGGTTCTGGAGAAGACTCTTGAGAGTCCCTTGGACTTCAAGGAGATCCAACCAGTCCATTCTGAAGGAAATCAGTCCTGAATATTCATTTGAAGGACTGATGCTGAAGTGGAAACTCCAATACTTTGGTCACTTGATATGATGAACTGACTCATTGGAAAAGACCGTGATGTTGGGAAAGAATGAAGACAGGAGGAGAAGGGGATGACAGAAGATGAGATGGTTGGATGGCATCACTGACTCAATGGACATGAGTTTGAGCACACTCTGTGAATTTGTGATGGACAGGGAGGCCTGGCGTGCTGCAGTCCATGGAGTTGCAAACAGGAGCACAGGACTGAGTGACTCAACTGACTGGAGATCACATGATTGTTTCAATGGAAATCCTAAGAGAGATGAATCCCAATGGTTCATTAATTCATGAGGCACTACTACTGTTCTGAAATTCAGCCAACTGGCCAGAGAGATAATCAATAAGCAAAACACAGCAGTGCTTTCCACACCAAATAGAAATTTATGCCCAGAAAACAGTATACAAAGTCATAGAGATACAATTTATAATTGCATATGGCTGAGTCCCTTCACAGTTCACCTGAAACTATCACAACATTGTTAATCAGCTATATCCCATACCAAATGTTTTTGGTGTTAAAAAAATAAATAAAAATCAACATTTATAACTGTGACAAAAATAAGGTTCAAGGAAAACTGAAACAATGTACAAAATCATTATCAAGAAAAACTAACCACAAAGATGAGAGACAGACACAGACAGACATACGCAAGAGTCCTCTGATTGGGTGAGTGAGTTGTCACGATGCTAATTCGTCATCCTGGTGTTTCTGGCCTCCATGCTTCTGAGGAGAAATCATCTATTCATACTACCGGGGGTTATATGTGTGATGAATTCTCTGAATATGTGTCTTTGAAGGCACCCCACTCTCAGTCTACCTCCTCTGGTGGTTGCCAAGCTACTGATTTCCATTGTGATCGCAGAGCATCATTTTCAAGATTCCCATGGAGCTGGCGAAAGGAGACAGGCAGTAGGGCAGGGCACAATCCAACTTGCTTTTCTTCCTGAGACACAGTTGTTTTTCTTGAATAAATGCTTCCACGGATTGCTTCCAACCTCTGGCTCATTTCTAGAGTTCTGAAAAAGTTGAATCTAACCATCCCCCCCCTCCCCCGCCAACCCCCAGCATTTTTATTGCTTTCATGGAGGAAAGAATTTCCAAAGGTCATCCACTCATCCTTTTTGTTGTGGTCAATCTTAGATGAGTTAATTTTAAAACTATCTTGTTCCTATCAATGCAATGTAATTTTAAATTCTCAGTAGCAGGGTTTTTTTTTGTTTTTTTGTCTTTTTTTATTATTTTTTTAAATTTTTTTAGTGGTGGGGGAAGTTGGCAAATGGATTAAACAATGTTTTTCATAGTTAAGAAATGTTAGAGGAAAAGAGAGGGGATGGAGGCAAACTCTATCAGATAATGTGTTTCAAAACAATCATAATGAAAACAGTGTTTTGGAATACAACTTGACAAACAGGGACAAAGAATAGATCCAATAATCTGCAAATGCATTGTATGCTAGAGATGACCACCCAAATCCATGGTGAAAGGAGAGATGTTTAGAAATGAAAAATCTGAGTCACTACATTTGAAGAACAAAGTTGGATTGCTAACTCACAGCACTTCAAAAATAGACCACTTTCATTTTTGAAGTGGAACTGAGTTAAAACACTTTATTTTTAAAATCAGAAAATAAACCCCAAATGTAACAAAGACCTAAATGTGAAAGGTAGAGATAGAAAACACAAAAAAATTGAGAAAAAAACCATTATTGTGACCTTGAGACTAAGGAGATTCTCCATAGAATTTCAAAGCCACAAAACATAAAAGGAAAATGAATAGACAGGACTACATCAGCATATAAATTTGTATTTGACCAGGAACACTGGAGACAAACTTGTGAGAAGGCACCAAATAAAAGATATTTATAAAATATAAAATTTGCAGAATAGTCACATCTAGACCACATAGGAATTCTTACAAATCAGCAAGGAAAGAAAAATCCATCAGAAAAATGACCAAAGCATAAAAGATATTAACAGTCAATTTGCAGGCCTGGAAGTACTAATATAAGCAATTATAAAAATAGACAAAAGAATCCCAAATACAGTAGCAATAAGCAGAATGTTGATTTCAAAAAACAATTACTCAGTCCTAAAAAAGAATAATGCCCCTTAAACAACATGGATAAGCCTAGAGATTGTCATTCATATATGGAATTAAAAAAAAAAGAAGTACAAATAACTGTATTTACAAAATAGGAGTAACAGATGAAGAAAATAAGCTCATGGTTACCCAGGGGGTAAAGAGGGGTTGGGGGAGGATGAATTAGAAAATTTGGATTGACATACACGCACTGCTGCTGCTGCTGCTGCTGCTAAATCGCTTCAGTTGTGTCCGACTTTGTGCGACCCCACAGATGGCAGCCCACCAGGCTCCCCCACCCCTGGGACTCTCAAGGCAAGAACACTGGAGTGGGTTGCCATCTCCCTTTCCAATGCACGAAAGTGAAAAGCGAAAGTGAAGTCACTCAGTCATGTCCGACTCCCTGCGACCCCATGGACTGCAGCCTACCAGGCTCCTCCATCACTACTATATATAAAAAACAGGCTTCCCTGGTGGCTAAGATGGTAAAGAATCCGACTGCAATGCAGGAGACCTGGGTTTGATACCTGGGTTGGGAAAATCCCCCGGAGAAGGGAACAGCTACCCACTCCAGTATTCCTGCCTGGAGAATTCCACGGACAGAGGAGCCTGACAGGCTATAGTCCATGGGGACGCAAAGAGTCAGACTCGACTGAGCGACTTAATAAAAAAGAAATAAGGACCTACTAAAATGCACAGGGAACTCTACTCGTTACTATGTGATAGCTTATATGGGAAAAGAATCTTAAAATATATGATATAGATATATACATACAGATATATATGAGCTTCCCCAGTGACTCAGCACTAAAGAATCCATCTGTAACTCAGGAGATGCAGGAGACATGGCTTTGATATCTGGGTTAGGAAGATCCCTTGGAGAAGAACATGGCAACCTATTCTAGTATTCCTGCCTGGAGAATCGCAAGGACAGAGGAGCCTTGAGGGCAACTGTCCACGAGGTTGCAAAGAATCAGACACGACTGAAGCGACTGAGCACGCTCATATGTATGTGCATAATTTTGTGGTACGCCTGAAATGAATACAACATTGTAAACCAACTACAGTTCAATAAGTTAACAAAAAAACCAAAGGGAATAATTCATTTTATTTTTGCATATGGTAGCATATTAGGGCATACTTGTAAAAAACTTCACTACTCACTAATCTGAATTATAGAAAGATCTGAAAAAAACTTAGAGATTGAATTAAGAAAAAGCTTTGAGTTTATATTTAACATGATGGTAAGTATCAATTTGGCTAAGGTAACCCCAGGTTTGCCTTTTATCTCAGAGTGATTATTACTAGCTCCCCTTTTAAATCTCAAAGTGTCCTGGTTTGGAAAATAAATTATATGGTCACTCTAGTTATTATACAATATCATTAATTAAATTAAAATGTAAAAACCTCAAATGTGTTTATCAAGAAATATATTGGTTTTATAAATGTGGCATCTAAAGACAAAGGGGAAAATAAATATGTTAGGGGGTATTGAGGGCGTGGAGGAAGTGGCATGAAATAGTTAATAATAATGTAAGGATTCTGGAGCTTGGAGCTGAAGTTAGAAGTCAGGAATTTTCATGGCCTCTTTCTTTCCACAGTCAATGATTAGTTCCCAAATTACATAAGGGCCACCCATACTTCTTTGTATAAAATTGAGAAAGGTGAGACTTAGGGATACATTATGGCATCCTTTTCAGAGTAATGAAATGGATCTTTTTTTTAAATGTATGAGGCATGTATTCAGGACCCAAACACATCTAAAACATTAATAAGAAGTCTCAGCTGTATAAAACAAAGTTAAAAGTTTTAAATTCTGGAATTCTCCTTCTACACTAAACAAATAAGGAAAACAGCTTGATTGGGTTCTATGGCGATCAGATCCTATTTCCTTCTTAGGTTCACAAAGTTGGGTTAAGAGCTGGCCTATGCACTGATCCTGAGCGCCCTGTCTCATGCATCGAACCTGGACTGGAGATCTATTTTACATATGGTAATATACATGTTTTAGTGCTATTCTCTCAAGTCATCCAACCCTCCCTTTCTCCCACAGAGTCCAAAAGCCTGTTCTTTACATCTGTGTCTCTTTTGCTATTTTGAAACCCTGAGGAATGGGATGGGGAGAGAGGTGAGAGGGGGGTTCAGGATGGGGGACACATGTACACCCATGGCTAATGCATGTGAATGTATGGCAAAACCCATTACAATATTGTAAAGTAATTCAGTTCAGTTCAGTCACTCAGTAGTGTCCAACTCTTTGCGACCCCATGAATTGCAGCACACCAGGCCTCCCTGTCCATCACCAACTCCCAGAGTTCATTCAAACTCAGTTCCATCGAATCAGTGATGCCATTCAGCCATCTCATCCTCTGTTGTCCCCTTCTCCTCCTGCCCCTAATCCCTCCCAGAATCAGGGTATTTTCCAATGAGTCAGCTCTTTGCATGAGGTGATCAAAGTGTTGGAGTTTCAATTTCAGCATCATTCCTTCCAAAAAACACCCAGGACCAATCTCCTTTAGAATGAACTGGTTGGATCTCCTTGCAGTCCAAGGGATTTTCAAGAGTCTTCTCCAACACCACAGTTCAAAAGCATCAATTCTTTGGTGCTCAGTTTTCTTCACAG
>SJYC01113358.1:0-14862 GCA_006408675.1 Madoqua kirkii
AGGTATTTATCTATAAAAAAATGGAGACTGCCTTGCATAAAATCATACTAGCCTTCATATTCATATATCCAGCTCACATACTAGATAAAAGTACATTACACAGATAGCTTTCTAATACTTTCAATAAAAACTACAATCCCTTTGGATAAATAGGGGGTCATATCATTTTACATCAAATTTTCAATGATTCAGTAATAAAAATGCAAAAAAATGTTAATAATTAGTTGGAAAGAAAAAGCAAAATGTACTCTGAGCTTGCTTAGAGACTAAAGAAATTAACGTTATTTATCAGTAGTAAGATTAAAAATGTCTATGCCAAGGCTACCACATACCCTTTGAGTATTTTAACAAACATCACCCACTCTAAGTAGTTACCACAATCACATTTTAACCCTCTACCTTTTTTTCCCCATTCTGTCTTACTCCCTCAAACTTGCTCATCTCCTTGAGCAAGTTTTTATTTCCTATCTCAGAGAATCACACTATAAAACCATACCCAGAGCCTTGGACTGTAAGCTTGGGAATTTTCCAATACTGTTTCCTCTCTCATTTCTCTTATTAAGTCAATCACCATGTCCTAAAGTTCTATCAAACTTATCCTCTCAGACTGCCTTTCATGTTAGCACGGCCAATGTCTAGAATGAGTGAATGACATTCTGAGGAAGCTGACAAAGGGAAAAGTGGGAAGAACAGGGTGAGCCAAGGATCTCTGTCCCAGTTGTCAGAACCGAGATAAGCCAGCTTGGCAAGTCACATAACTCCTACGTCAGTTTCCCAATCTGTCCCGTGTGTGTAGGGCTACCCCAGTGCATGCTGCTGCAGACGATACGATGGTATCCAGTAAATGACAGGGATAACTGCCCGGCTTTCAAAGATGCGATGGGCTTCGCCGGTGGCTCAGTAAAAAATCCGCCTGCAATGTGGGAGACATAGGTTTGATCCCTGGGTTGGGAAGGTCCCCTGGAGGAGGAGGGCATAGCAACCCACTCCAGTATTCTTGCCTGAAGAATTCCCATGGACAGAGAAACCTTGTGGGCTACTGTCTATGGTGTCACAGTCAGACACAATTGAGTGATTAGGCATACAAAAAGAGAAGAGGAAACCTTAATTCAAAATAGAAGGGTAGAAAACAGGTGAAGAAGAGATTTCTGTGGACAGCAGGTGCTGTTAGGAGGAATGTTAACAAGGATGTGGAGTCATGTTGGCTTTTATGAAGACTGGAGAACTGAAAGCAAAGCCAAGATTGGCAGAGAGGATAATCCCCTAACAGGGGTGTCTAGCCAATAGCTTTCTATTTTAGCTTACAGGAAATCTTACAGACATGCTAGAATCCATATTTAATTCCCAAAGAGAAAAACGATAGTTCTAAATCAATGTATTTTAGAAAACGTCTTTCTGATATAGAGCTAAGGAATCCAATGCCAGAGAGAAGGATCATAATTTTGCCTTCTTGAGCTTCGCTGGGGGCTTGGTGGTGAAGAACCTGCCTGCAATGCAGGAGCTGTAGCAGGAGCTGCAGGTTCAACTCCTGGGTTGGGAAGATCCCCTGGAGAAAAAAAAAGGCAACCCATTCCAGTATTCTCACCTGGATTTCCTTTTTCAAAAAAGTTTAAAAAAATTATCTTATATTGAAAGCAAAAATACTTTTGTTAACAAGGTTCTTACTAAAAAACTGTAAATATAGTGATTTAACTTTAGTATTTCCAGAAGCATGTCACAATCAAGTTGCTACTCACTCTCCAAAAGTATGCTACAATGTATTTATGTTGAACCACGTTTTTACTCAGAATGTCATGAATTCTTTAAAAAAAAAAAAAAAAGACAAAGGAAATTATGCTGTAGAATCATAGAGCAAAATAAAGTAATTACATTCCCTGGTATCATTATACAGCATATAAACCTGGGCATTAAATGAAAGGTCTTTCCAGGTCCCAAAAATACTGTTTAATGGTTCTCATACCACTGGAGGGTATATGGTGCTCACTTCTTGTCTCTCCTACTCTGGGCCCTAATGCCCAGTTCCTTGGGTGACATGAGCCCTGGGAGAATGTGTGGTCAAAGCAGGTCATAGGAATTAGCAGACAGGACTGACCAAAGTAGTCTCTGAGTAAAACTACAGCTCTGTCAGACAGAGCTGTGGTACTGCCGACTGGTGGACCCATCTGCAAAAGAATTTAAGAAAAAGACATCTTTATAAAGGGATATAAATTTATTAAATTTAGGGCATCATCCCTTGGATTTCATCAAATGCCATATTAAATCAACTTATCTAATTCTCCACTATAATGGAAACTGCTACGGAAGTGACTTACAGGATATAAAAACCTCTCGGTTCAATTAATCTTTTCTGTAACGTGACAGCTAATCTTGAAACTTTGATAATAAAGGACTTCTCTGTCTCTGAAGTTCTCAGTCTTGCTAACAGGTATCTCAGTATCCATTCTCTTTCTCCCTTATTAATATAACTTTTGTATTAATTAAGGGACAGTGTTGTCCTAAGCGATGTACTAAGTTTAAAGCATTTCCTCTTGGAGACTGAGGGTTAGGGCTGGGGTTGGCAAAGACCATAACTAAATCCTGGCCAACAACCAAAGTCATCAATCAAGTGGGGCTTCTGAGAAAGCTCCTCAGAATGGACTCAAGCGGAAAGCCCTTTACCCTGTTTCCTTTCCACCTTCTTCCTCCCAAGCAGACCTGATGGCCAGAGGTGCCATCTCACGGAGCAGCAAGACAGACACCAGGAACTTAATACCAGCAGCCACCAAGTAGCTTTGGTTACCTACCTCTGGGCATCTTCTATAGGAAAAAAAAAATAACCCTATCTTATTTAAGCCACTGACCTTAGAATTTTTAAAGACAGCAAAGGAATTTTTAACTAACACAATGCAGGAATTTTTTCTGGAAAGAAAACTGGACATGCTGAATCAGGATCTCTGGTCCTTTGCTCTGGGAATCCTTATTTTTAAAAGCTCACCAGGTGATTCTGATGCACTGGTCCAAAGAGGGCATTAAGTATTCACTCATAAGAAGTAATGAACAATGAGGACTTTTTCCTTCATATGAAGATACAAGTGTATAGGCTAAGCGAAGTGAAAGTCACTCAGCCGTGTCCAACTCTTTGTGACCCCATGTACTATTCAGTCCACGGAATTCTCCAGGCCAGAATACTGGAGTGGGTGGCCGTTTTCTTCTCCAGGGTATACGCTAAACAGACATACATTCTGATTCTTCAATAATAGTTACAGATTTATATAGTGCTTGATACACACTAGGTTCTCATCCTCACTCAATTGTGTCCGACTCTGCAACCCCATGAACTGTAGCCAACCAGGCTCCTCTGTCCATGGGACTTTCCAGGGAAGAATCTTGGAGTAGGTTGCTATCTCCTACTCTAGAGGATGTTCCCGACCCAGGGATCGAATATGCACCTCCTGCATTTGGCAGGCAGATTCTTGACCACTGCACTACCCGGGAATCTTCAGATACTCAACAAACACTTATCACATCGTTGCATCTGTGCTCTCACCTAGTGCGGTAACTAATCTACAAATAGTAGGCTACTTATTAGCCTAAAATATGAAATAATCTAAAAAATAATCTTTGTTGTCTTAGAACAAAGTGAATAAAACAAATTACCAATATTCATGAAAAGAGGATGGAACATTAAAGATAAAAATTAAAATTAAAAATCTCTAATGATGTTATACATGCTCTATCTTAAAAATTTATTTAAGTAGATACTTTGTTTTGCTAACTTTCTTCATCTTTCAGTGCCTGTTTACTTTATTAAAGCACCTCCTATACTTAACGTCATGGCCCAATGTCTGATGTAATAAAACAGTACAGCCTGGAAATCACGAATAACAATTTTAGTTGCTGTCATCTATTTAAATAGTCAAAGAATCACTGTATTTTTAACATTTAACAACCAACAAACTCTTATACTTAATATGGGGTATATAAGATTCTAATTTTTTCCCCCAAATAAACAGGAGTACTGCTCATACTGTCAACACAAATATCTAAAGTACTTTTTAATATTCCAAGTTCCTATTTGCAATACTTCTCAATAAATAATGTTACTTACAGATATTTTGTTACTTTCTGGTATTGTTTCATCGTTAAAAGTGACATCTGTTTCTATATCCAATCGTGGCCTTTTTCTAACACTGATATCTTCCTCTTGTTTTTGAACTTTCATTTCACTTTTTAACTCTAATTCCGTATCCTTGATAACTGTTCCAATACTTCCTCTTCTATGGCTAAATCATCAATTTCTTTTCTTTTTTCTGATTTTAGTTTTTCTGTAAAAAGAGACTTATTGGCATAATTTTTCACAGTAGGTTTTAAATTGGTATTTGCATATGAATTATCTGGGTTTTTTCCCACAAGCACATTTTGAGATAGGTGTTCATCCTTATTTTTCCTTATTGAGGATGTAGTTGGTTGTGTTTGTTCTAAAAGAGAACAAGACATTTCCATTCTTGCTGATTTGGATAAAGACATTTCTTGATCTTCTTCATCCCTTTCCCTTGGGTTCAAAAAAGGAGAGAAGAAAACAAAAACAGAAAATGAGCACAAATAAGTAATTTTTTAGTTTGGCAATATTCACCCCTTCTTCATTTAATTGACAATATTGCTGGTTTTAATGATTAACTATCTCACCAGAAATAAAAAAGTAGACATCTGAAAAGAGTACATAATTCATACACACTTGATTGATAGGACTGCTCAATCCCATAGCTTAAATAATAGAGAGATGTTTATCTTTTTTTTATACAAGTTGCAACACTTGATTAATCAGTTTGATGAAAAAGGTAGAAGAATATAAAATACAAAAGACTTGTCAGGAAAAAAACAGCTTACTCTGTAATGTAGGAAACTTGTGAGCAAGGAAAAATTACCCTGGGACTAAAACCTGTTCAGTTCATGAGAGCCAGATTCAAGTTAAGTGACTAAATTCGAATATAGTATAAGACTATATATGTGAATAAATGGCTAAGTATATTCTATATAATACTGTATCATTCACTCAGTAAGTGCTGAATACTTAGCTCATTTAAATGGTACTGAGGCCCACAGAGGACACACAAACTGGGTCTCTGCTCTCAAGTTTACAATATGCATGTTGAACTGGAACAGTGATATCTTAATGAATCTAAACTAATGTCGGGGTCTGGATAAACCAACCAAGAGGTTTTTGTAATAATTAAAATAATTAGAGCTTGAATTCGAAAGACAGCAACACAAACAGAGGAAAGAGAGATAATTATAAGACAATTAAAATAAGAATCAGCACCACTGTTTTGGGGAGGCAGAGCAGAAAGGGTCAAAGATGTTGACACAGTAAATTGCTAACAAAATTACATATATAGTGCAATGACAGGGGTGAAAAAGTTTTGCATCTATGATTAGGGAAAAAAGCAGATTTCTGTGGAAAAGTAGGAGTGATATACTACTAAGTCAGGACCAAATACACTGACCATTTATAACCTGACATGAAACATACATAGTAGGAAGAAAAGAAGTCCTCAATGGGAGCAAAGTCAGAGAGGCAAAAAAAAAAAAACAAACAAAACTTGGGACACTACCACAAAAAAGCAAGACGAAATCACAAGGAGAACAAAGGATGAAGAGTTGAGTGTTACCAAAAGACCACTGGAGGTGTGAAGTGTGTCAGTGATTACCCTCAAGGGTGTCAGGTTGTGATGAAACACTGTTAGTTAAATATTTCATATAGAAATAGGAACAATAATGTCCTCTCATAAGTTTAACAGTGAATTTAAAAGATAAAGAGCAGTAGCTTCAGGAAGAAATCAAGTCAAGGGAAGGTTTTAAAAACTGAAAATGAGATAGTCTTTGAATATAGAAGAAAAGGACCTAGAAAAAGATACTAAAGGTGCTAGAAATTAAGAATAAATGACGAAGCATGGTCCTAGAGGAAATGAGAGACCTAACCATGGAAACAGGTAGGTCAAAAAACTCAGGTATGCGAAAGCTTCTCAGTCAAGGAACAGCAGAAGGAAAAAAATGAGAGGAAATCTGTCTGATGGATTTAGTGACTCTTGAGAATCCCTTGGACTGCACGGAGATCAACCAGTCAATGGTAAAGGAAATCAATACTGAATATTCATTAGCAGGACTGATGCTGAAGCTAAAGCTCTAATACTTTGGCTACCTGATGCAAAGAGCCAACTCATTAGTAAAGACGCTGGTGCTGGGAAAGACTGAAGGTAGGAGGAGAAGGGGATGACAGAGGATGAGACGGCTGGATGGCATGGCTGACTCAATGGACATGAGTTTGAGCAAGCTCCAGGAGACGGTGAAGGACAGGGAAGCCTGGCGTGCTGCAGTCCATGGGGTTGCAGTCGGACACCCCTGAGCAGCTGAACAGCAGCAGCAGAAATGAGCTCGGGTAAGAAGGCGATGTGGACACTTCTGGGAGGGAATAAGCTCAAAGCGCCACAGCTCTCTACACAGAAATACTACACAGCATACTTACACAGAACATGAACTTAGTCCCATTTTATAATCATAAAACAAGTATTAATATTTTTAGAGGCACATAGCACTATTATTAAAAATTATACCTTTTTTTGGGAGAGGTAAGCGGCTGAAAATAGTCTTTGATGGAGTTGGTTTGCTGATGCTGAGAAGGCCTACCTCGACTTTTATTTACATGTGGGAATTTAGTCGGTGAAAGCTGATAGTCTGGGATTTTCATCCTAACCAGAGTATTTGACACTATATTATTATTGGAGCTTATTTTGTGGGGTTTCTTCACAGTGGATGTTTCTTGTGAAAGTATTTGACATTTTGGTTCCATTCCAAATATTTTGATTTCTTTTGGTCTTTCACTCAAATCCATACTGCAGAAAAAGAAAAGAATGTATGGTAAATAATCAAATTTACAGCAATTTTAATCCAGAAACAAAGTCCTTTATGTAGCACTAGTATAATACAGCTTTAGAATATAGTTGTCTTGAAATAACTGTTTATTCAATATATTTTATAATGTATTGTTCAAGAAAGCAGCTCCTTTGACATCAAAGCTCCCTGAAGATAGATGATACCCTTCTCTCCATCCCCTACAGCACACACTGCCAGGCATGTGCTATAAAAAGACTGCTGAACACACACAAAATAATAACCCTGTATCTTATTATAAATTAAACCATCATATTCCTAAGTGTTTCTTGTTTTGCTTACAATTTTTAAATTACTTGCATGTTAGAAAAGAAATGATAAAAACTAGAAATTCAGAAAAAGAACAAGCAGTAATTCCATTAGTAAATATAAGGTGGTATTTCAGTCACTTTCAGTGAACTGAAATGGTGACATTCCAACCAAAAGGCAGTCCCTAGAATAGAACTCTAGATTAATAAAAATATTAAACCCACACATAAACACACAGCTCTACAATGTATGGGTAAATGTATATTATCTTTGCTATTCTTATGTGGGTTTTTTTGCCGTTCTTATTTTACCAAAAACCCAGAGTTGTCATTCAATTGACTTTCAAAAAATTAACAGTTTCTCTTTTAAAAGTTAAACAGTTTCAATACAAAACATAGGTACAGTGGAAATGTAGTTATGGTATAATAGTGCTACCATAAGTATCTTTCAATATGAATAATTCATTATGGATTTAAAATAGTGTCTTAAGTAAAAAAATGCCATAGGATACTTATGAGCTACCCCTGCTTTCCAAAAATATTGAAAAACAATTTTAAAAAAGCCTTTTTACGTAGAGAACCATAAAACACCAGTTACATATAAAACTGTAATTCTTTGTAGTCTTCTACGTACATTTTCAAGGAATTTAAAAAAAAAGAAACAAAACTATTTCAGGAGTTGGCAAACCACAACTTGTAGGACAAACATGGCTGACCACTTGTTTTTGTAAATTCAGTTTTGCTGGAGTATAGCCACACTCATTCATTTACATGTGTCTCGGTTCAGTTCAGTTCAGTCGCACAGTCATGTCTGACTCTTTGCGACCTCATGAATCGCAGCACACCAGGCCTCCCTGTCCATCACTAACTCCCGGAGCTGACTCAGACTCACGTGTCGATGGCCTCTTTAATTCTAAGTGGCAGAGCTGAGTAGCTGTGACAGAGGTCAATAGCCCATAGAGCCAAAATATTATTTTCCAGTACTTTATAAAGTTTGTTAAACCCTGCCCCAAATATTATTTTCCCTGGCATGCCACACTCCAAATACTTATCTCCCAAGAAACAACTTGATAAGGCATTGGCTTTACTTCTTGAATATACTATTAATTTATTGATAGGATAATAACAATAGTTCATTATCAATGAAGCTTTACCATGTATCTGCTTGTTCTGATTCCGTGTCAGCTACATATGCTGTAGTATTCACTGAGGCATCTGGCCTTAAATTTTTATTGGCTGGTAAGGCTTGGGAAAGGCTTGGACCTGGAGTTGCGGTCTTCAGTCCTGTAAATCACAGAAGTGAAAAAAGAATCACAGCTCTAGACACAGGAAGGACCTCTGGTCACGGAAAGTTGCTAGGAGTGTGCCACATGGAGGGAATGAACTACAGCACCCAGTTTCTCCAAATACTCAGCCTGTAAGCAGCAGCCTGCTGGCATCTGTGATGAGCTTATCTGAACCAGATCATGTTACAATTACATCAAATCTTTCCTGTTAAGCGATTATCAACTTAAATAAAAATAAACTCAACTTAAATTCTAATTCAAATTATGCTTTAGTCAGGAGACCAAAAAATTAAAATTTCTCCCCCCATGAAAAGTATATCTACTATATCTACACAAATCAAAATCAAGGTGAATTTAATTTTCAGAAGGAATATACTATTTGAAGAGATAACAGTTTTAGACATTTTTTGGCTACTCCAGAAAGCCATAATGATAACTTCATCATTTTATATACCAGGAGAAATTTAACTCAAGTGCCACGCTTTCGGAATACTTTTCTTAAACCTCCCACACTGAATTACATGCCCTTTATTTTGGCCCCTTTGCCATCCTTTACACCACTCTATCAACTGTTAACACACGCTTTTTAACTTTTTAATGCTACCGGTGTGACCTGTATTACTTAAACTCTCTGTGCCTTAGTTTCCTCATTTATGAAATGAGGATAACTACAATATTTTCCTCACATGTTTTAAGGGCAAAATGAATTGATAGATGGATAGCACTTAGATAAATCTTGGAACATAGTAAGGACTATGCAAGTGCTGCTGCTGTTAAGTCGCTTCAGTCGTGTCTGACTCTGCGCGACCCCATAGACGGCAGCCCACCAGGCTCCTCCGTCCCTGGGATTCTCCAGGCAAGAGCACTGGAGTGGGTTGCCATTTCCTTCTCCATGCAATTGCCTGCTGTTATCATTATCATCATGTTATACCACACTTGTTACTTGCTCTCACTAGACTTGGAACCTCCTTGAGAACATGAACTGAGTCTTGGTCATTTCTACATCTCCAGTCTCTAAGCAATGTTTGGTATACAATGGATGTAACAAGTTAATGGAATTAAAAAAATGGAAAAAAATTTTAAGTTGACATTTACTAAGTATCAAAACTAAATTATCACTGTTAGATCCTCCTAACATAGGATGTATTTAACAAATGTTTAAAGCTCAACATTCAGAAAACTAAGATCATGGCATCTGGTCACATCACTTCATGGGAAATAGATGGGGAAACAGTGCAAACAGTGTCAGACTTTATTTTGGGGGGCTCCAAAATCACTGCAGATGGTGACTGCAGCCATGAAATTAAAAGATGCTTATTCCTTCGAAGAAAAGTTATAACCAACCTAGATAGCATACTGAAAAGCAGAGACATTACTTTGCCAACAAAGGTCCGTCTAGTCAAGGCTATAGTTTTTTTAGTCGTCATGTATGGATGTGAGAGTTGGACTGTGAAGAAGGCTGAGTGCCAAAGAATTGATGCCTTTGAACTGTGGTGTTGGAGAAGACTCTTGAGAGTCCCTTGGACTGCAAGGAGATCCAACCAGTCCATTCTGAAGGAGATCAGTCCTGGGTGTTCTTTGGAAGGAATGATGTTAAAGCTGAAACTCCAGTACTTTGGCCACCTCATGCAAAGAGTTGAGTCACTGGAAAAGACTCTGATGCTGGGAGGGATTGGGGGCAGGAGGAGAAGGGGACGACCGAGGATGAGATGGCTGGATGGCATCATTGACTCGATGGATGTGAGTCTGAGTGAACTCCGGGAGTTGGTGATGGACAGGGAGGCCTGGCGTGCTGCGATTCATGGGGTCGCAAAGAGTCGGACATGACTGAGTGACTGAACTGAACTGAACTAATTCCAAATTCAGGTATTTAACTTACTTCTATCACTCACATTATATGAACACCTTAAAAGCTCACTGGCATTCCTTTTACATACATACCCTAAAATTCATTTTAGTCTGAACAGTTTACAAAAGAAAGCAATTAAAACTGGGTATATAGTCACTACAAGAAACACTTGGTGGTGGCGGCTCAGTCGCTAAATTGTGTTGCTACCTTGCGACCCCATGGACTGTAGCCCACCAGGCTCCTCTGTCCATGGGATTCTCCAGGAAAGAATACTCTAGTGGGTTGCCATTTCCTTTTCCAGGGGATCTTACCAACCCAGGAATGGAACTTGGGTCTCCAGCACTGCAGGCAGACGCTTTACCAACTGAGCCATGAGGCAAGCCCAAAAGAAGCACATAAATTGAACCTAATAACCAGAGTAACTGTTCATCAACAGCAAGATTACGGACAAAGCACTCCTTGCTAACATACCATAATGAGAGGGATTTGCTCTACCCTGTTCACCTCTTTTAACAACTGTTCTAAAAATACTTGTTGAAAGATAAATGAATGAATACGAAAGGAAAAGAGGAAACAAAGGGTGAAAAAAAGGAGGAAATGCTCTCACTCTATCCCCCCAAACTAGCTGTGTCCTAAAACTGTTTGTCAGTCAGATGGCTACGATTTGGAACCCACACAGACCTGCCTGTGAGTATGTGCAAGAAATTATGACACAGATTTTACCAATTTCTTATGACCATGTTTCCATATGAAATAACACAACAGAAAAGGTACTGGTCTAGTAGTCAGAAAACCTAAATTTTAGAACTGTCTTGGCCATTTTAGAGCTTTTCCCAGGAGGCTCAGCAGTAAAGAATTTGCTTGCCAATGCAGCAAGCACGAGTTTGATCCCTGGATTGGGAAAATCCCCTGGAAGAGGAAAGGCAATCCACAGCAGTATTCTTGCCTGGAAAATCCACGGACAGAGCAGCCTGGCAAGCTACAGTTCATGAGGTTGCAAAGAGTTAGACATGACTTAGCAACTGAGCACACATATGGCCATTTTATTTATAGGACCTTAACTGCAGTGTTCTTGCCTAGAGAATCCCAGGGATGGGGGAGCCTGGTGGGCTGCCATCTATGGGGTCGCACAGAGTCGGACACGACCGAAGTGACTTAGCAGTAGCAGCAGCAACTCTGCTTAGCCTTCAGGTCTCTTACCTTTTAATAATAGAAAGATTAGATGATCTCTAAGGACCTTCTGGCCATAAATTCCTTTCTAACAGCACAAATGTAATAAAAAATTTTGAAAAATGATAAAATTTTGTTGGCCCATTCAAGCAAAGATAATCTTATGTACTAACAACTTAGTTCAATTAAGCAAATATTCATATCCACCACAAACAAGTATCATGCTTGGTGGTGTCAGAGAATTTGAAATTAATAAAAGCTTACAATCAATCTAGTGGCTGAAAGAAGCATGGAAACAATTGGTGATATTTCAAAGTAGAAAGAAACTCTAACTGGAACGCAAAAAGAGTTACTGGGATAAAGAAAACAGAATAATTAACTTGGAGAAGAGTAGTGAGAGAGGAAAAAAAACTTAGAAAAACTTCATGAAGGAGGTGTTCATTTGTGAAATGAGTCAGATTTTGAAGAGCTATGTTCGCATTCTAGGAACAAGGACCATGATGAGCATGGTCAAGGAGTACGGCCATATACAAATATAGCATATTATACATAAATTATTTTATTTATAAGTTAGAATTATTCCCAAATAAACTAAGAAATTCTAAAAGACATGTCATATATATTCTCTAGGGAAGTATACTAAATAAAAGAGATGAGGATGGGAATGGATAGGCCACAGCTGAACTGCTGAAAGCTCAAAAGTCTAGACAAAGGGCTTAAGGATTTATTTGACAGATAATAAGAACAAGCAAGAGCTTTTAGGAAATGGGAAAGTGATTCTAGTGGCAAAGTGAAAAGTTAACTGTACAGATGAATAGAGGCAGGACTCTCCCTGGGGGCAACTGTAACAGCCCTCAGGAAAGAAAGCTGCGGAGGGTTCCAACAGAGCAGTATCTTGATGGGAGCAAGCCTCGCGAGCAGAAGCTACAGAGGGAGAATTCCAGGTCTTGGATGAGTAAAAAAATGACTGAAGTTGATGGTCTGAGTACCTCCTCTCTAGCTCAGTCCTTCCTTAGTTTCTTGGAGTTTATATAATAGGAGGTTAAAAATCAAGCAAAACAAACCAAAAATATCTGATGCCTTGGCTGCATCCCACAATACCCTGAACTATATAGAATGTGAATCTGCATTAAAAAAACGTTTCTGAAGCCCCTGAGAACTAGTTTTCTGAAAGAAAAACAAAGGACAGTTGTCCCGAACGGGTATGGGAAAGGGGAGTCACTCACACAGACTCAATGATTGTTTATTTTTACATATTTTTGTTGTGTTATTAAAATATGAAATTATAAATAGGGTTTTGTTTTTTTCTATAACAGAACAGAAATCCACTGTCAACAAAATAGTATCTACAGTACATACTATTTCTAAAGGGTTGGGAGCTCGCCAGTGGACAGCTTCTCCAAGCATATGGCTCACTTTTGGTATCTACATCAATGTAGTTTTCTAAAAGAGGCTGAAGAGATACGTTACTTCTGACTAAGGATAAATTCCGAGAATCTCAGTCATGAATTCTGAGGAAACAGTCACCATACCACAACTATAATGAAAATTCACAAGCTCTTAAACCGTATTTGAAGGTTAACTGTGTAAAGACAGAAGTGTGTCCAGTGCACTCATGGGAAAGGGCAGATTTCAGATGAATAAACATTCTCACCGAATCATAAAATCCAAGGACTAGCTGTCTATCTTTTTATATCTGCTGTCAGTAACCCCCACACCATCAATCACAGGAGCAATACATTATCATAACCGCTCTGACTTAAACAGTCAGTTTGAATTCAATTATTTCTTATGTGACCTCTGGCTAATTTCTTAACCTCTCTGTACATTAGTTTCCTCACCTATAAAATGCAGAAATGTCATCTTTCTTAAAAGGATTGTTTTGCACATTGACTTGGAATGCCAAACATAAAGCACTGCAATCTGTGCACATTCAAGCGATGGCAGCTGTTATTACCAGTCAGAAGGCACACTGTCCAGTCCTACAGGCGCCACTCAGTGGGCTGCAGCATAAACGGCGCCTCCTGTGGCCCTGCCTGGAGCACGCAATCAGGTGGTGCTGTCGTAACTTGCCTTTTGGTTCAAGGCCAGCAACTGCTAACAAGTAACTATTAAAAACAATCTAGGATGCAAATAAATGTATAAAGACATACTGAATGGATGCATCCACAGCTAGACAAAGAAACGTTGGAGAGGACAATAAATGTAAGAATATCTAAGGTAAAGAAGTGAGAAAGAAAAAATAAATGAACCACTTTCCTAATGGCAACATCAGCTTATCAAGAAAGTAGGGGAGCGTGTTTTTAAAAAAGGGTAATAGTGGCTCTGCGTAAACTGGCTTTGTAATAGTTAACGTGGAGATGATTATATGTATTCTTCATCTCCATAAACGGCACCATCATCCGACCAGTTACTCATGCCCAAAGCCTAGATCTAAGTCGTTTCTAAATCCTACACAGGCAAGACCTGCTGGGTCTAGCTCCAAAACCCGGCCTCCGTTTGTTTCTCTGCTCTCTCCTGTGCTGCCCACCTTGGCCCAAGGCAGCAGGCTCCTCTCAGCTGGACCTTCACAGGAGCTTCTACCCACGTCCCCACTTCCATTTGGGGCCTTTGGATCCATTCTCCACACAGGTGTGATTGTGATCTGGTCCTTCTACCTGGAATTCTGCTACCCAGATCCTTCCATTGCTGCCTTTCCCCATCACTTCAGGACATGAGGTGCTCAAACATGACATACTAAGTGAGACCATGCTTGACTCCCAGTCTAAAAGAGCCTACTCCCAGTCACCATCACGCCACCTCGTTTCAGCCTTCCCTTTGTACTTGGCCTTAACAGAACTTACCAGATGTGTATACTTGTTAACTGTTTGAATCCTGACTTCTAGGATATAAAGCTCATAGTAAAGGTATCCTGTTTACTTTATTCACCACTGTTCCTTCAGTACTTACAACCACGCCAAGTACTTAGTAGCCACAAATATTTACTGAATGAATAAATGAATGGATAAACATATGACCTTTGAAAGATGGTAAAAATGGTCACCCTGGCAAGTATAATGTACATACAGCTTATCATCCATTTACGTATAAAGTTGCTGAAGAAGCAATAAAATATTTTAATTACCTGTACTGGGCTGGCCCTGTGGATCACAGTAATTCTCTGTAGTAACAAAAATAACTGCTAATCCAATTTCTGCCTCTGGAATAGGTCTAAGACCCTGCCTGTTAGAATAAAATAGTTTAAGCATAATAATACATTAAAATTAACAATTTTTATTAAGATGATATCAACTGAATCTATCCTTTTTTCCCCTCAGGTGATATCACAATTTAATGGTACAGAGAGAACTGCAAATACATACAGTACTAGCTTGGAGAAGGC
>SJYC01113360.1:0-18767 GCA_006408675.1 Madoqua kirkii
CACCTCACTTCACTTCACCTACTGTAGTATGACCTCATCTTAACTACCTGCATTTGCAAAGTCATTTACTTCTAAACAAGTTCACATTCACATGTGCCTGGCGTTAGAGCTTGAACTTCTCTTTTCAGAGAACAATTCAACCCACAGAAACATGCTCACAGGACTGATTGTACATAGGAATTATACTCTCCGGGTATATCTTCAAGGAAACTGAATGCCTGTTGATCCCTCCAAATACTTCCCTAACTGTCTCTTGCATTTCACCTCATGCATTTTCCCATGGTCAAATAAAACACATAAAATATCTCCTCTCTCCTGAAACATGACACCTACCAGGATATTTTCTGAGAGTAGTTTAGACACGAAAGGGACATGAAACCTTAAAGAATGGCTAAAGTACAAGAATGAAAACAGATTGAGAAAAGGCACATTAACGTAGAACAAAAGGATTTACTGAAAGAACGTTGAGGGCAAAATTTCAACAATTTTTCCTCCATTGAGCTGTGTCTCTGATGATAACACATCTGTCATTTTCTTTGACTTTTATTGTATTCCTTAGTTATAGGAAAATTATACATATATATAATTTATATATTATATATGATTTACATATATATAATTAATTGCATAATAATTATATATACCATGAATATATAGATTTATAAATTATATATCTAATTATATATACATTATAATATCTCCATAGTGGAATTCATAATATCGCCACAGTGGAATTTTCTGATATCACCTTCTCATTCCAGACCATTATTATTTGTCATGTGCTGTGTTAGTTACTAGAAGGTCAAATAATATATCAATGACTAAGTTTGATCTAAATAGAACTAAGTGTACTCATGATGTAAACTTAAAAGTACCAAAAATGACATCCTTATTTTATTTTGACATTAAGGCATTTATTCAAATAATTATAGTAAATTTGGTAAAGCAAATTCGTCTGTGATCTCTCACTCTAGGACACGTAGCATCTACTTCTTCAACCCTGTACTTTTCTGTGCACATTCTTTTTAACATTTGGCACAATGCTTAGTAAATATGATCACTCATTTGCTCCTTCCACAGTCTTCAAGTTCTTGGCACATAATCATTTTTCCATAACAATTAGTGGGATGAGTAACTGACAGATATTATTTGCTACAAAATGGTAGCAAGTAAAAAATGAAAAACATTGATCATGTACTTTGATATTTGAAGGATAGCCTCAACTATTTGTATCTGGCTTCAACAGGTTATGATTCTCAGAGGAGATGAATCTTGACTAGGACTCAAAGGATGGAGGAGTGTAAATGAGAGGAAAGCATGTTCCAGAAGTCATGCCATACGAGGGTAACAGAGCTGACGCCTGCCCTTGCCACTAGTCCGCTGCAATGTCTCAAGGTGATAAAGCCCAACAAATGACTGGCTCATTAAGACTTTGTGCTTAACCTAGTCTCCTTTTACTTAGTAAAAGCATCAGTGGTCTATGGACATCAAATTGACTATAGCCTAAGGTCATTTGGGTAGGTCCCCAGGAGAGGGTAGATCCCCTGGAGAAGGAAATGGCAACTCACTCCAGCATTCTTGCCAAGGAGAACTCCATGGATAGAGGAGCCTGGTGGGCTACAGTCTGCAGGGTTGCAAAGAGTTGGACATGGCTGAGCAACTAACACAACACAACCCACTAAGGTCATTTAGGTTCTGTTGTATAGAGCGTGTTGGGTTTAGTATACAGAAAATGCTGGGTTTTATTGTCCAGGGGAATACCGGTATTGTTTCCAAAAACACCAAAGTGAAATAAGACAGAAATGGCTTCATTTTCCCTAAGATAACAGATGCACTGAGCCTTACGGTAACAACCAGCTGGAGAAATGATACTACATAATTTCATGTATAGGGCTTCCTTGGTGGCTCAGAGGTTAAAGCGCCTGCCTTTGATGCAGGAGGCCCGGGTTCGATCCCTGAGTCAGGAAGATCCCCTGGAGAACGAAATGACAATCCACTCCAGTATTCTTGCCTGGAGAATCCCATGGATAGAGAAGCCTAGTAGGTTACAGTCCATGGGACTGAGCTGAGTGCCATAAAGCCCGGATTTCAAGGCAGTTGTAGTCTAATAAACATGATGTACAAATACAATATATACTGTATAGCACAGAGCATTCAACTTAATGCACTGTGTGTGACCTGAATGCGAGGGAAGTCCAAAAGGGAGGGTGTATATGTATATGTATGGCTGATTCATTTTGCTGTATGCTGCTGCTGCTGCTAAGTCACTTCAGTCGTGTCCGACTCTGTGTGACCCCATAGACGGCAGCCCAGCAGGCTCCTCTGTCCCTGGGATTCTCCAGGCAAGAACACTGGAGTGGGTCACCATTTCCTTCTCCAATTTTGCTGTATAGTTGAAACTAACACAACATTGTAAAGCATCTATATTCCAATAACAATTACTTAAAAAGGCAATTTGTGTACACCTGTGGCAGATTCATGTCAATGTATGGCAAAACCAATACAGTATTGTAAAATAGAATAAAGTATTATATAAAAAAAGGCAACGTATAACAGCAATACAATTTAGAAATGATAAAATACCATGAATTGTGAGAGAAATGGGGTCTGGCCTTATGCATTAGGTGAGTTTACTTAGAGGAATCAGCTGTATCTGTCCTCAAAGAACAAGTAAGCTTAGGTCATAGAGAAATATGGACACAAAGCTATCCTAGGCAAAAGCCACACTGGATTCAGTTTGATACAGAAGCCTTGCTAGAAAAATGTGCTTAGAGCAGAGGCTGGAAATACAGGTTGAGACAGACAATGCCATCTCAAGAATTGTGGCATCACTGTTGTTTAGTTTTATCCCACTCTTAGCTAAGTCTTGTGACTCTGACTCATATGCTAAGTCATGTCTGACTTTTTGCGACCCCATGGACTATAGCTCACCAGGCTCCTCTTTCAAGAGGGTTTCTCAGGCAAGAGTCCTGGAGTGGGTTGCCATGCCTTCCTCCAGGGGATCTTCCTGTACCGAGTATATAATAAGGTGTATCAAAGCTTATGGAACTTGATAGGCATGACTAGGGCTCATTTAAAGAATATTAAAGTGAAAGTGAAAGTTGCTCAGTCATATCCAACTTTTTGCAACCCCATGAGCTTCACAGTCCATGGAATTCTCCAGGCCAGAATACTGGAGTGGGTAGCCTTTCCCTTCTCCAGGGGATCTTCTAATCCAAGGATCGAACCCAGGTCTCCTGCAGTGCAGGCGGATCTTTTATCAGCTGAACCACAAGGGAAGCCCAAGATTACTGGGGTGGGTAGCCTATCCCTTCTCCAGCAGATCTTCCTGATCAGGAATTGATATTAGGTGGGGCGCTATCTGAGGCACAGGATGGAGAGGAGGCAGACAGACCTGCAAACACACTGATGAGGAGCCTGGTTTGGATGCTCTTACAGTAGCTCAGGTGAGAGGCCCCAGAGTCTAACAGCATAACCGCAGAAGAGAGGCCGAGTCAGAACACTGCCCAAAGTAACCCTCTTGTTTGTGGGTATTGTATGGACACGTGCCTGGGGAGATGGACCAAGGCCTTGACCAGCTTCCCAAAGGTGTCTGTGAGAGATGTCAAGCCACAGAGCAGCAGTGGTTTCCAGTCTTGAGCTTCAGAACCCTTCTTCCCAACATGTAGGAGGCCTGCTCAGCCTCCAGAGAAGCTGGAGGGGAAGGAGCAAGAGGGAAAGAAGGAGCTGGAAGCCTGGGCTCTACCCACTCCCACAAGGTGAACCTGTGGGTGAGCAAGGATGAGCAGAGATGCCGCAGCCCCAGGCCCCTCGCCGACCCCACAGGCAGAACCGTGGCGGCTGCGTCTTCTGGCTTCCAAATCACATGCGGTTGTACTCACAGCAAAACCGAACATTCCGAGGTGATTCTGAGACATGGGTCCAGGGCAAAGTCACACGATCCCCAGCTCCCAGTCCCTAGTCCCCAGTGGCGCTCACCAGAGTGTCGCTGGAAGACGGTGCAGCTCTGCTGTGTCTTCAGGAAGGCGTAGGAGGTTTGAGGTCAGCCTGGAGCTCATAGATGGCTGGTGACGGGGATGTGGAACAAGGGAAGGCCTGCGGGATCTAAGCTCAGGAGCTGTGAGGACAGAAGGATGGGAGTTGAGTGCGGAGTGCTGTGTTTGGGGGATCTTCTCATGGTGCCCACACAGCCTGCTTGGAAATGCTATGCTGTGTTGGCCCCTCTCCCCACTGTACCCGTGGAAGTCCGATAGTAGCACCTTTTCGTGGAAGTCAAGTCACGTCATTAAGTCTCACACTCTCCCTCCGTACACATCTGGCGTCCCCGGTGAATGGTCTTAAAGACTTTTCACGTACTGAACTGGTAAACTGAGCTGAGCCTGAAGGGTCCACCGTGATCAGCACTTCTTGGACGGACGGTTACGTCCTCTGTATTCTCTTTACCCAAACTAGGGACCCAACCATTCTACGGGACCTCCTCCTTTACCGTTGGGTGAGGTCATTAGGACGGACCTCTTAGGGTACCTGTCTCCTCGGACCACCCGATGTCAGGTACCCCAGTGTTTGTAAGTCTGTGGTGACTCCGCTGAATCGTCTTCGTCGTCGTCATTTAAAGTTTGTTGCAATCATTTCTCTACTTCAAACATACAAGTACTTTCTCCTGTCTCGAAATTCTTCAAAGTGTCTATTCAATTTTCCTACAGACTTCCCCTCGGACTCAAGGTTCTTCCACTTAGAAAACTAAGCTAGGTTGGGGAGTCTCGGACGAATAGTTTCAGAAATCACCGAGTCCCGACGATAAGTTCAATCGGGTTACTTCGTGTGAAATTAATTTTGTCCGTGTTAAATAATTTTTGTACAGAGTATCCAAAATAATCGTTCACGAAATGTGCATATTAAAACCCAAGAGGAGTGTTGTGATGTTACAGCGAAATATAAACGACAAAATATCTACTCTTTGACCAAGGGTGGTTCCAATTCACTGAACGAGGTTTAGTGGGTTGGACATTTATCGATTTATTCCTCAGTGTAGTCAATAGACGGAGACTTTGTGTTTAAAAAATTTTAATAGAGACTATAAAAAGAAAGAATTCAAGGATCCCATTGGACTTTGAGTAGACTACTTTCACACACTCGAGACACGTTTTCCCACTCGTTATAATTTAAGTAACACTAAAGAACACACACACACACATACACACACACACACACACACACACACTGCAGGTACATGTAACATACCCCAGCACACACACACAGGACAGGGACAATGTCTAGCCGAGACATTGATGTATTCTGATTCTTAATGCAAAAAGTATGGACTTCCCTGGTGGCCCAGTGGTTAAGAATCCACCCGCCAGGTTCAAACCCTGGTCTGGAAGATCCTACATGTTTTCCGACCACTAAGCACATGCTCTAACGCCCTCGAGCTGCAACTACTGAAGCCTGCACGCCCTAGAGCCAGGGCTCCACAGCAAAAGAAGCCAACGCGATGAGAACCCCGGGAACCACAACGCACCACAGCTAGAGCAAGCCCGTACAGAGCAGCAAAGATCCAGTGCAGCTGAAACGAAAATAATAAATTTAAAACGTTTTAAAAAGGATTTGCTCATTTGTCTGCATGCCAGGTACTATGTCGGATGCTGGTAAACGACGATAAGATGATGATGGTGAACATGATGAGAGGTGTCCCCTGCTGTCAGGAGCTGACAATCAAATGTTGGAGGGAAAAATAATCAAATGCCCCCACTAAGACATAGCTACAATTTATCTTACTGTAATCTCAGTGCAAAAGAACTTCATGAGCGCTCTTCAAAGAAGTTTGATCTGGACTGGTGAAGTCAAGTACATTTTCCATAGAGAACGTCAAGTTCATCTGAAAAAAGAGTCATGGGAGGCAGGGTTCTCACGTGGCAGAATATTGGCAACAGCATGTTTAAAAGCCCTGTGTCAGGAGGAAGGAATACTTAGTGATTAATTAATTTAACACCTGGAAGCGTGAATACCAGAATGTTTCTTGGCAAGGTGGGAGGGGCACTTACTGTCACCTGCTGTTCAGTGGGCAACCCACTGCCCCAGGGCTTTATGGCAGTGGGATAAGTGACACAGTGGCCCCAGTGGTTGTGAAATAAAGATTACTGTTCACATAATAAACAGAAAAAGGGAAGGACAAGAGTGAAACAAGGGCAAGGGAAGAGGAGTCCAGCTCTGGGTTTTTACTGATGGGATTGGACCTGGAGTCGAGGTACCCTCTGAGGCTGGCACTTCTATTGTTTGAAATGGCCATCGGTCCAGTGACGAAGGACACAGGTGTTGGTTATCAATTTTCCCAGATATGGGGCAAAGGGCAAAGGGGAAAGTGAGCCTGGAAAGCTGGCAGCAGTCTTTAGAAATGGATTTCTGATCACATAGCAGAAGTCAGAGCAGAATAAGCTTTCATGCTTTCAGTGCAATGTCAGTAAGTCACCATCCAGGGTAAAATATGATCAGAAATCAAAGTCACATAGTCAAACAGAGGGAAAAAAAAAAGCTTTCTTTTTGTCAAAATAATTCTCTGAAAAGGGAGGAAATGCCATGGATGCTTTAGAGTGTGTGTGTGTATATGACGTTTATGAAGATAAAACTGATTTGTAGGGAAGCAGACTGATGAAAACATTTTTTATTGTATTTCTTTTTTTAATTTAGAGAATATTAGTTTTTGTAATCAAACCCATGTAGATAAGATCTTACATATGTAATACAGTGTGTTGCTGCTGCTGCTGCTGCTGCTGCGGCTAAGTCGCTTCAGTCGTGTCCGACTCTGTATGACCCCATAGACGACAGCCCACCAGGCGCCCCCGTCCCTGGGATTCTCCAGGCAAGAACACTGGAGTGGGTTTCCATTTCCTTTTCCAATGCATGAAAGTGAAAAGTGAAAGTGAAGTCGTTCCTATACAAATGGAAAAAAAAAAGTTTGACAGAAAACATTCTCTATTTACATCAACAGTTCTGGTGGTAGAATTACAGAGGTAAAGAAAAGAAAGATAAATGGGATAAAGTAATAGTTTGGGGGTACTTATAAAATACTACTGTCTGCTAGGTGCTTTGCATAGGTAAATTCTATAAACCTTCATAAAAATCTATTATGCTAACATTCACTTTATTTTGCAAATCAGTAACCTGTAATTTACCTACGGTTGTGAGAGTTCGACCATATAGAAGGCAGAGCACTGAAGAATTGATGTCTTTGAACTGTGGTGCTGGGAGGACTCCTGAGAGTCCCTTCAACAGCAAGATCCAACTAGTCAATCTTAAGGGAAATCAGCCCTGAATACCCATTGGAAGGACTGATGCTGAAGCTGAAACTCCAGTACTTTGGTCATCTGATGCAAACAGCTGACTCACTGGAAAAGTCCCCGATGCTGGGAAAGATTGAGGGCAGAAGCAGAAAAGCAGGTCAGAGGATGAGATGGCTGGATGGCATCACGCTGCAATGAACATGAAGTTGGGCAAACTTTGGGAGATGGTGAGGGGCAGGGAGGCCTAGCATGCTGCAGTCCACAGGGTCACAAAGAGTCAGACAAGACTGGGTGACTGAACAGAAATAACAACCTGAAATTCAAAGAATTATGAAAGATAACTCAGTGTGATAGAGTTGGGATTTTAATTTATTTGAGTAATTGTGACTTGACTACCACCATGTATCACCAATTGTTTCAAATGTGTTGAGTTTATCTAGATCTTTTTCTTGAAAAAGTCATTAAAAGTTTGAGAAATTCCCTTCAGTTTACGCTTACTATTGATTAATCAAAAGCAATTTCCCTGCCTGTACAAAATTGTCTATTTCCCAACTTTCCCGTGAATTCAAAGTTATTTTGAAACACACATCTTCTTAAAACTCAGTAAACACTTTGAATTTATTCCAGGAAGCCATAATAACATAACTTTCCTCACTCTTGGAAATAATCATAAAATGCTAATTTGGTCTGTTTTCCTCTGTAATTTTTTTCAGAGCTCTGTTTGGGAAATATATTGGCATTACATCCAACTGTACAGTATCTCACTGAGAACAACAATCAAAAGATATTGCTTAGCCCTGAAGTCTCAATACATTTTTCTTTTCAAGTTTAATTTTGTGTGCAGTTCCATTCCCATCACCCTTCTTCTTCACATCTATATCATTATACTCCCTGTTGGAAGAGATGAAGTTGAGACCTGGGAAACAGAATATTTGTCTGTTTTAGAAATCCCTTATTTAAGTCAGAATCTTCTTTTGAAACTTCATTTGAAAATGTGGTTTGATGATTTGGGGTTCATTGCTTGGTGAAGTCATTTGCTTTGCTGACACAAATTATAAGATGCACCTTTTTTGTTAAGTTAGAAAATATATCATTATTTACCCATCCATCCATCCATCCACCCATTACTGTGTAATAGCCATAGTGTACCCCCAACTTGAATATCAACTCCGTGAAGAAGGAAACTTGGTCTTATTTAGAACCCCAAGAATGACATATACTCAATAAATATTTGTTGAATGAGTAATCAAATAAATCATTTCTTCAGTAAAAGGTACTGCCCATTGAATTAAGATCAGTGGGGAAAATATTTGGCTGCAAGTAACTGAAATCTCAAGTATTACTCTTTTAGACAAATAGTTAAATGTTTTATCAAATAATAATAAATTTGAAGGTCAAATAAGAAATTTGAAGGTCAGTGTCTAAGCTTCCTGGAACTCCTCAAGAGTCTGGGTGACCCTACTCCTTGCTTTTCTGTCCCTAGTTCTGTCCTGTGACTGCAGGTTGACTGTGCTTTGCCAAGCCAGTGAACTTGCACTGCAAACCACAATACAGATGGCTCTCTCACAAGAGGGCCTCCCTAGTAACTCAGATAAAGAATCTGCCTGCAGTGGAGAAGACCCGGGTTTGATTCTTGAGTCAGGAAGATCCATCCCCTGGAGAAGGAAATGGCAACCTGCTCTGATGTTCTTGCCATGATAATCCAATGGACAGAGGAGCCTGGCAAGCTAGTTTGTGGGTCACAAAGAATCGGACACAGTTTAGCAACTAAAGTAGTACTACTACTTTCCTAGGAAATTTTTGCCTTATTACTTGACAGGGCTTCCCTGGTGGCTCAGAGTTTAAAGCGTCTGCCTGGAATGTGGGAGACCTGGGTTCGAACCCTAGGTTGGGAAGATCCCCTGGAGAAGGAAATGGCAACCCACTCCAGTATTCTTGCCTGGAGAAATTCATGGAGGGAAGAGCCTGGTAAACTACAGCCCATGGGGTTTCAAAGAGTCGGACATGACTGAGCGACTTCACTTTCACTTGAGAAATGTTTTCTGTCCATAATTGTTTAGCCAGAACATTAACTGGCCACAATGATAGTAGAGCTCACATCCAGTTTTTGAGCAAAACTGGACTCTGTTAGGAAGCAGGGGAGGGAGAGTGGAAAGTGGATGGACGTTTAGCTCTGTCTGCCAGAGCACCAGGGGTTCCAGGCCTTTTGCTACAGGTGGCTGCAGGGGTGTCTCCTCTCAAGGAACGTATTGCATAGAGAGGATGCAGAGTAGAAACAGTCCTAACAGGGAGCAAGGACTCCTCTGAGAACTCAGAGGATGGGTTCATTGGCTTCTCAGTCTCTCGACTGAGAGGCACCGCAATGTTTATGACTGTATCTTCAGGGAGATGTGTCCATTGAAAAAGTCTGAGAAAGGCATTCCAATCAGAAGAAAGACGATTTGCTAAAGCATGCAACTATATATGTTGAGGGCATATTTGCAGATGGAAAATAGTATAATAGTAGAGCTTGAGGGTGAATGAGGAGACTGAACTGTGGCTGATGAATAGCTTGAGAAGGATTTTAAGTAGAAAATCTATATAAGGCACAAAAACACTTCTGAAGGATCAATCACTTTCAGTGAGAAGGAAGAAGTAAAGGGAGAGTGACTTGGGGCAAGGACGCTAGTTGGAAACTCTCTTTGCTCTGCAACCCATGAGAGTAGGCCTCTGTATCACCCAGACTGTATCTGGGAAGGATGTAGGATCAGGGTCATGATCTCAAGAGTCAGCAGTGAGGGACATCCTACATCAGGCAAACCCAGTGCAAGACATGGGGGGTGAGGAGCCTGCAGCAGAGTGAAGAATGCGCTCCCCCACCCCCACACAAGGACCTGCACATTTAGTCTGGAACAAAGCAAAACTGTGGCGCTTGCTTCCCCAAAGGAATAAAAAATGCTCCAGAGAAAATTTTGCCCAGGGGACACTAGCTCACAGGGCTTCCCTGGTGGCTCAGATGGTGAAGAATCTGCTTGCAGTGCAGGAGACCTACATTCGATCCCTGGGTTGAGAAGTTCCCCTAGAGAACGGAATGGCAACCCACTCCAGTATTCTTGCCATGAAATCTCATGGACAGAGGAGCCTGGTGGGCTACAGTCCCTGGGGTCCCAAAGAATTGGACACAGCTAAGCAACTAGTACTTTCAGCAGCTCACAAGCCCTGGTTTAGAAAAATCTGCTTAGGGAACTAGTCACAGGAACACCTACACATCATTCAGGGACATGGGGTACGAATCAGAATTAGAGAGAATCAGACATTTTTGACTCCTTACAAGCTTTCATGACTGGCATTGGGTTGGGGCAGCTGGAGGAGGAAATACTCCCAATTATGGGATTTAAGGTGTGGACGCCTAAGTTTCCTCACTGAACACAATTTTTTTTGCAGCACCCATTGATCTCACAGATAAGAAGGATTTAGAAAGGAAAAGCCAAGTTTTAATCACCACAATAGCAAAGTATGTCTTCAAAAACTTGTTGTTGAAGACTTATAATACATAAGACATTCTTCCACATGTTACTTAATTTCATAATATTCCTGTAAAGTGAAAGTGAAAGTTGCCGAGTTAGGTCCAACTCTCTGCAAATCCATGGGCTGTAGACCAGAATTCTCCCGGCCAGAATACTAGAGTGGGTAGCCATTCGCTTCTCCAGGGGATCTTCCCAACCCAGGGGTCGAACCCAGGTCTCCTGCATTGCAGGCAGATTTTTTACCATCTGAGCCACAAAGGAAGCCCAATATTCCTATAAAGGGGGCATTATTACACCCATATTACATATAACAAAACTGAGGCTCAGAGGGGTGTGCAATACACACAACTTCCCATAGCTTATAGAAACAAGATGTCAGATTTCAATTAGTGCCAAGTCTAATATTGTTCCCTATCTGTCCTAGTTTTCCATCCGTGTCCCAGGCAATAAAATGATGATGTGTATTCCCTGGAGTCTGGCCTAAATTAATTGCAATTCTGAGTTAAACCTTGCTTTTCTTTTGCAAACACTAATGAGCATCTTTCCACTGCCTCCCAGTATGGTGAACCTGATGGATGAACTGGGTGGGGCCAGGCAGTCTCCTCTGTTTCATCACGTGCCCCATGCTGTACAGGAATCCACCTTGAACTCAGAGTCAGTTGCTATTCACTGAGAATCTGCTACTTCCAAGGCATAGTGCTGGCAGAAGTTAATCAGTGTGTGTGCTTAGCTGTTCAGTTATGTCCAGCTCTTTACAACCCCACGGACTGTAGCCCACCAGGCTCCTCTGTCCATGGGGATTCTCCAGGCAAGAATACTGGAGTGGGTTGCCATGCCCTCCTCCAGGGAATCTTCCCAACTCTGGGATTCAACCCAGGTCTCCTGCATTGCAGGCAGACTCTTTGCAGTCTGGGCCACCAGGGAAGCCCTAAGCTACTAAGAGCTACATTTTGACTTATGATTAACATCTCCACCAAAATTCTGATGTTATTGCCCATAGCCACCCTCTTTTTATGCTCCCAGAGCACTGTTTATTTCACAACTGTGGCTTTTGCCATATTTTGGATTAATTCAGGTGTGCACATGGCTTCCGTGGTGGCTCACATAGTAAAGAATCCATCTGCAATGCAGGAGAGCCGGGTTCAATCTCTAGATTGGGAAGACCCCCGCCCCCCAGAGAAGGAAATTACTACCCACTCCAACATTCTTGCCTGGAGAATTCCATGGACAGAGGAACCTGGTGGGCTATTACAGTCCATGGGGTTGTGAACAGTCAGACACGACTAAGTGACTAACACTTTCACTTTTTTCAGTGTCTATGCCAAGGAAGCTCCAAGTACTCCCTGTTTTTCAATCCCCATCTTGCTTAGCATGGGTTCTGGCCCAGAGCTAGATGCTCCGTTTCAAAAACAAATAAAAAAGACAAAACAAAGACACTTTGCATTATATACCAACCCCCTTCTTTCTGCTCTGTCCAAGTTACCTTCTCACAGCAGAATCATTTTATTTTCACAAGGAAGGAACAGCCACCCGTGTTTTTTTTTCCCTTCTCCTACGAGGGTGGGGGAGAAAAGAAGAAATAAATAATATACTTCCACAGCCTTCTCATTATTATTTCGGGAAAACATAATAAAGCTACAGCTGGCAGGCACTTATTTTTTTCTTAGCATTTAATAATAGAATTAATTGCTAAGTGGAAAGCTTGCAGCCCCCTTTCTGTTGTGCGTTGCCCTCTGCTATCATTATGAATAGATGGAAAAATCAAAGCTAATTATCATTCAGTATGTTTGAAGAAATAGACTGAACCTCACCACAAAACTCATTTTACCCCTACTCTAGCCCCAGGTTACAAAGTTCACACACACACACACACACACACACACTGTAGGGTAAGGGCAATCCCCATGGGTACCCAAGTGTTCCTTGGATTTAGGTCATTTTGCTGTAACTATTCGGAGAAGATGATGGCAACCCATTCCAATACTCTTGCCTGGAAAATCCCATAGACAGAGGAGCCTGGTGGGCTGCCATTTATAGGGTCGCATAGAGTTGGACACAACTGAAGCGACTTAGCAGCAGCAGCAGCTGTAACTATTGACTGTATTCTGGCAATTTCACCTGGTCCCACGTGTCCCATTGTTTCCCAGGAGTTGGAGGGAGTCCCAGCTGGAGATCAAGGACTCAGGCTGTTTTGAGAAGCTCTTTATAGTCAAGGGTGGGGCTTATCTGCCTGCTTTCAATAGGACATGAGTAACCCTATGAGTTATCAAGGCCACCTAGCAATGTGTTAAGTCAAAAAGCAAGAGTGGAAAGGTGAGTGGACAGGTGTGAGAGAGAGGAGTGGACAGACAACATCTCTGTTTAGAAAGGAAAAAACTAAGGAGGGCACCAAGTCCAGGGAAAAAGAGAATTTAGAAAAGAACTTCTTAATGTTGCAGGACTCACAAATATGACAGGGAAAATAGTCAGGTCATAATAAGATCATGAGAAAACTCCCACCTTAACTCTGGAAGCCCTGAAGACCACTCAAAGGGAGCTTGAATCAGTAAGGGCTATTTTTAAGAACAATATAGTGGGTTGTTGCTGCTGCTAAGTCGCTTCAGTCGTGTCCGACTCTGTGCGACCCCATAAATGGCAGCCCACCAGGCTCCCCAGTCCCTGGGATTCTCCAGGCAAGAACATTGGAGTGGACTGCCATTTCCTTCTCCAATGCATGAAAGTGAAAAGTGAAAGTGACGTCACTCAGTAGTGTCTGGTTGAGGAACTGGCTTTTTAGAAATAAAGATGGAAAGGCTAATTTCAAGTTTTTCTTTTTTAAATTTATGTTAAGTAAAGAGAAGCTTAAAAGCCTCTTGATGAGAGTGAAAGAGGAGAGTGAAAAAGTTGGCTTAAAACTCAACATTCAGAAAACGAAGATCATGACATCCTGTCCCATCATTTCATGGGAAATAGATGGGGAAACAGTGGAAACAGTGTCAGACTTTGTTTTTTGGGGCTCCAAAATCACTGCAGATGGTGACTGCAGCCACGAAATTAAAAAACGCTTACTCCTTGGAAGAAAAGTTATGACCAACCTAGATAGTATATTCAAAAGCAGAGACATTATTTTGCCGACTAAGGTCCATCTAGTCAAGGCTATGGTTTTTCCTGTGGTCATATGGATGTGAGTGTTGGACTGTGAAGAAGGCTGAGCACCGAAGAATTGATGGTTTTGAACTGTGGTGTTGGAGAAGACTCTTGAGAGTCCCTTGGACTGCAAGGAGATCCAACCAGTCCATTCTGAAGGAGATCAGCCCTGGGATTTCTTTGGAAGGAATGATGCTAAAGCTGAAACTTCAGTACTTTGGCCACCTCATGCAAAGAGTTGACTCGTTGGAAAAGACTTTCATGCTGGGAGGGATTGGGGGCAGAAGGAGAAGGGGACGACAGAGGATGAGATGGCTGGATGGCATCATGGACTCGATGGACGTGAGTCTGAGTGAACTCCGGGAGATGGTGATGGACAGGGAGGCCTGGCGTGCTGGGATTCATGGGGTCACAAAGAGTCGGACACGATTGAGTGACTGAACTAAACTGAAAGGATAATGAAATAAAATTTTCAAAAAATTGAAGTCATAGATCTTAAGTAAATAATAGATAAGCACAGGTCAAAGATTTTATTAACCTATTAATGGGTGAGCCAATAAGATGTTATACCAGATACAAAGAGTATTTAAGCAGGTGCAGCTAGAGCAGAAAAGTGGTAAATGACTAGCAAGGCCACAGCCATTGGTGTTAAATGTTCCAGCAGAGAGAAATCATCAACATCTCTTATAAGCAAGCATTTATAATGTGACTTCACTAGTCTGAAACTTTTGAGTGATGGGGAGCAGTGAAATTCAGCACAATCTTCTAGATAAGTTTTGTGTGGCTTCTGCCCCAGCATAACATAGAAAAGTCATGGTACCCACCTCTTTGCCTTATTTTCAGATTTTGAATTATTTTCTTTTGATTGACCATGAGGTATGCTGTCAACAGTGTGGGAAGGCAGGGTTGGGAGGGGTTGGTTTGTGCATGAAGCTGTTGGCTACTGGAAAGTGATACATGGGGAGAATGGTGTGCTGGGCTACATGTGATATTAAGTTCCATTAAAAAAAATCTGTCATACAGATGGCCAATAGGCTCATGAAAAGATGCTCATTGCTATTTATTAGAGAAATGCCAATCAAAAATACAATGAGGCACCACCTCATGCAGATCAGAATGGCTATCATTAAAAAGTCTACAAGCTGCAAATGCTGGAGAGGGTGAGGAGAAAAGGAAACTCTCCTACACTGTTGGTGAGCAGGTAAATTGGTACAGCTACTAGGGACAACAGTATGAAAGCTTCTCAAAAATCTAAAAATACAGTTGCCATATGATCCAGCAATCCCTCTCTTGGGTATACATTCATAGAAACCCATAGTTTGAAAAAAAATACATGCACCCCTGTGTTTCTAAAGGCACTGTTTACTCTGTGTGCATGTGTGTTTATGTATGACTTCACAAGTTGTCCTAGTGGTAAGGAACCTGCCTGCCAGTGCAGGAGATATATGAGACACTGGTTCAATCTCTGGGTTGGAAAGATATAGGAAATGGCAACCTACTCCGGTATTCTTGCCTGGAGAATCCCAAGGACAGAGGAACCTGGAGATTCTCAAAAATCTAAAAATACAGTTGCCATATGATCCAGCAATCCCTCTCTTGGGTATACATTCATAGAAACCCATAGTTTGAAAAAAAATACATGCACCCCTGTGTTTCTAAAGGCACTGTTTACTCTGTGTGCATGTGTGTTTATGTATGGACTTCACAAGTTGTCCTAGTGGTAAGGAACCTGCCTGCCAGTGCAGGAGATATATGAGACACTGGTTCAATCTCTGGGTTGGAAAGATATAGGAAATGGCAACCTACTCCGGTATTCTTGCCTGGAGAATCCCAAGGACAGAGGAACCTGGAGGGCTACAGTCCATACAGTCAGAGAGTCAGATAGGACTGAAGTGACTTAGCAAACGAGTGAGCAAGCAAGCAAGCAAGCACACACACACACACACACACACACACACACACACACACACACGGTCATACATATAGCAAGGGCCAAGCCAAGATGAAATCCTGTCTGCTAACTTCTGTGGCTTGTGCGGCTTTCCTCCCATGGACTTTGCAATTGACAAGAGTTGGGAAAATAAGGGCAAACTCTGCCATTTTCAGCCTGGATGTAAAAAAGGCCAATGACATTTTATAGAACATAGTCCATGGAACAAATGTGGCACCACGGTAATTTGAAATATCACGGCATGTTATTTTCCCTCGGTCGTTTTGTCACGAGTGCTAAGCCCGAAGTCTTGGCTGGTTGCCCCAGACAACAAAGACCACCTAGAGCCTTTACTCAGCTTCACATTTCATACCAGACTTTTAAAATTTGACAGCAAGACAATAGCATTTCAAGAGAGAAAAAGCTTTGCTAGAAACTTCCTTGAAACTGGAATTTTGCTTCAGAGTCAAAGCTAGAAAATGTCCCATGGAGTGAAATGCAGGGCTGGAGATGAGAGGGGAAGGAAAAGTTAGTGGGGCTTTCAGCAGGTCCCAGGGTGTTAAGAAGACAGGACGATGAGAAAGCTCTAAGAAAGAAGGTTCCAGAGCATGGCAAACTGGTAACCAGAAGCAACAGAAGGTTTAAAATCGCTGTCAGTGGGCCTTTGAATGACGTAAAAAGGAGCAGGTAAGACCAGCCTTGCTCTTCAGTCCTTTGACCTTCTTTACACCCCACAGTCTTCTCTCCTTTCACAGATTTGTAGGAGCCTCTCTACGTGATGAATATGAGGCCTTTCATGATTAGGTTCCCAGGTGGCTCAGATGGTAAAGAATCCACCTGCAATTCAGGGGACTCCAGTTCGATCCCTGCATCAGGAAGATCTTCAGGAGAAGGGCATGGCAACCCACTCCAATATTCTTGCCTGGGGAATCCCATGGACAGAGAAGCCTGGTGGGCTATAATCCATGGGGTCACAAAGAGTCAGACACTGCTGAGCACAGCACAGATAATCTTTCAGAAGCTTTTCTGCTTTTCCTGTCGAATTTAGTTATTTTAGGTGTGGTATGGAAAAAAACAATGTTTTATTTGGTGTTAGAAATGGCCCTGGGACTGTTTATTGAAATGACTTTTATTTTCCCTCTGTTCCAGGATTTTCACCTCTAACATAAATCAAGCATCCATGTATGTACAGGCTATTTAAATCCCATGTGCCAATACCACCTTGGTTTAATTACTGTAAATGTATAATATGTTGTGACATTAAAGTAAGTCCAGTTCATTCTTCAGTAGCGTCTTGCCTGTTCTGAGCCAATTGCATTGTCAGGTATGTTTTGGAATTAGTTTTTCAAGTTCCACAATAAATCCTGATTGAATTTTGGTTGGGAATTTTCAGATTTTTGGAGGAAAATTGTTATCTTTCAAATGTTGAGTCTTACAGTCTATGGATATGGTATATCTCCTTATCAGAACTTTTTATTGTGTCTTTATTTATTTAATACTCGCAAAGAGTCGGACACGATTGAGCGACTGAACTGAACTGAGACCATTCCTATTGTTAGAATATTGTTGCTTTTGTGTCATATAAATGTTTAATGTACGGTATCAGTGGAGCACAAAATAGACAAAGAGCTGGGACTCCATTGAGCTTAGAGCACAGTCAGTAATGCTGCTCTGCGCTTGCATAATAAAATATCACACAAGTGGCAGGATTTGCTGCAGAGATACACTTCCTTTATAACTGCTGGGGAGCTTATAGCAGAAGCGCAGCAAACTCTTACCTGTCTGCCTACACTACTAGAGATGACCTCATATTTATATGTAATCTAAAAGGTAAACCTGTCAGAGTAGTTAAAGGAAACTTTGAGTACTTTATAAGCAACCACCGAAGATTATCTTGAAACAGTAAGATAAAGTTAAAATATGAAAGATTATTTTCCATAGGCCGTGTGTGAATAAGGGCAATGTAGAAAGCATAGGCTGGAATCAGGAGGACTGTGAGAGACAGGGGACCCAGGTGGGGTCAGAAGAGAGATGGTGTCTTAATCAACGCTGAGGATTCTCTCTGACCTTCAGGGACATATTATGGACTCTATAAAGATGAAACAAAACACCAAAGGACAGACCAAACTAAGTAGAAAAATCAAAGACAAACTCAAAGGGAATAGAAGTCAGAACTCTAAGGTGACTCAAAATCCATGCTCCCTGGTGTACACGCCGTGTTATCCCTCCCTTTGAGTGTGGGGAGGGTATGAGTAGTATCGAATGTCATGCCAGTGATTAGACTATAACACATGTCAAAGGTGAAGGAATTTTGCAGGTATAAACATACTGATTTTTGAGTTTATCAAAAGGGAGATTGCCCAGGTGGCCTGAAGTAATCAAATGAAGACCTTTAAAAGAGGATTATTCTCTTTCTAGAGAGTTTCTCCTACTGGCCTTAAAGAAGCAGTTTCCGCAGATTTAAGGAAATACATTCTGGCAACACTCATGTGCACCTGGAGTGGACACCAGTCTCAGATGAGCCCCTGGCCTGACTGCGACTTCCTGAGACCCTGGATGAAGCCAGGTCCAGACTCCTGGCCTTCAGGGACTGCGAGATGGTAAATGATTCCTGTTTTAAGCCACTGTCTTTGTGATAATACCTTATCCCCAGACAGAAAACCAACACAGGGAAGTATAAAAGCAATAGTGGAAATGTAAAACATCTAGCAGATAAATTGCTCAGAAATTCTTTTTGAAAAAGTAATCTAAAGGCATATCCTAGCCAACTAAGGATGAATAGAAATAAATAATTCAAAAATGGGGAAATTAAAATATTAATAGCAAAAGAGCAAAGTCTTAATCATTTAGATATTTTAAAATATGGAAATAGCCCCTGAAACAAGTCCTGATTCACAGAGGGAATTTAAGAAACAATTACAGACTAAT
>SJYC01113362.1:0-18013 GCA_006408675.1 Madoqua kirkii
ATAAAAAAAAAAAAGACTTTAACTCCAACGGGAGGTCTTGGAATCCCAAAGTTATATGGGATTTCCTCAATGGACAAAACCTAAAATTGTCTCCCTGTCCATTTATGTTTTATTGATGACTTTTAAATACAAACCAACTGCTGCATATATAGCACTTTTCTTAAACTTGAAGGTGATTTGAAAAATCATGTGTGTGTGTGTGTGTGTGTGTGTGTGTGTGTGTGTGTATGTGTGTACATGTGCACATGTATGGACACATATATAAATTTAGACTGGATCAGTAGACATGTCCTATATCCTTAGATCAACACCACTTGAAGTTTAGTCTTAGCTCAGTCAGTAAAGATCTGCCTGCAAGGCAGGAGACCCAGGTTCCATCCCTGGGTTAGGAAGATCCTTTGGAGAAGGAAATGGTAACCCACTCTGTTTTTTTTTGCATGGGAAATCCCACGGACAGAGGAGCCTGATGGGCTACAGTCTGTGGAGTCATAGGAGTCGGATGCGATTTAGCAACTAAACCACCCTCATCTTCCTTTTTGGTGAACAATGGGAAAACATGAGGGATGATCACCAGAAGGTGCTGATTCTCTCTTTGAAGGCTCTAAAGCCATGGCTTAGGCTAAAGTGATGTTGAAGAGAGGACTAAGTTTATGAGGACGATGACCCTGTTTTCCTACCTGACCATGAACATTACTGTTTTTACCTGTTGTCCTAGCACTAAGATTAATATAGACTCTTCATTCTCTGAAGCCCTATTCTAGATAATATATAATGTGGCCACCCCAGACACAAGGTCAGTGATCATGTTGGTGCTCACTCAAGCCTGTGACTTCTCTAGGTGAGGGAGGTGTCTTTGCTCTTAGGGTCAGATGTGTTTGAGGATTTACAGGTAGAGCTGGACACATGCAGGGGAAATGCAAATGCTGCAAACCCATCATTTTTGCTAAGGAGGGATGTGCATTTTCAAAGGAGCTATCTGGAGAGGGGAGGATTGTGGGGTTGGAGACATTTGTCTTTGTGGAAACCTGCATTTGCAAGGGTTTTACAGAGTGTCATGGGCACAGAAATTTTAAAATAGAGGGTACAGAAATTTTCTGTGACAGGCAGCTGTGGGAAAGTGGGAAAGCACCAAATTTGAATGGTAGGATGGTCACCTATGCACTATGCAACTTTAGGGATGTCATGAAGCCTTTTTTTGACTCTTTAAAATGGGAAGAATAATGCCCTTCTCTCAGGATTGTTGAGAGTTTCTCAGGTGGTTCAGTGGTGAAGAATCCACCTGCCAAATCTGAGGCAGGTTTGGACCCTAGGTCAGGAAGATCCCCTGGAGGAGGGCATGGAAACCCACTCCAGTATTCTTGCCTGGAGAATCCTATGGGCAGAGGAGCTTTGCGGTTTCACAGCTTACAGATACACAAAGAGTCAGACATGAAGACACGATTCAGTGACTGAGCACACACACACACACAAAGGGTTGTTGAAGAAATTTAAAGACAGAAATGCATATAAGTGTGCATAAAATACACCTGCCAGAATTATATGGAAGAGAAAGAGAATGAAATATCTATGGGATAAATTCAGTTCAGTCGCTCAGTCGGGTCTAACTCTTTGCGACCCCATGGACTGCAGCACGCCAGGCATCACCAACTCCTGGAGATTGCTCAAACTCATGTCTATTGAGTCAGTGATGCCATCCAACTATCTTGTTATCGTCCTCTATCATCCCCTTCTCCTCCTGATGAATATAATGACCTTAGGCTTCAAAGCATGTGGCAGAAATTAGTATAAGGCTGTCTAGAAATTTTAATATTGCTTTTTAGGTGTGGTCTTTAATATTGCTTTGTGTGTATGTGTGTGTGTGCATTCACACAGGGAAAAAGAGAGAGATCAACCTTTGCTATTCTGTCTAGTTGCATTGAAAGAATGCAGAGGAACACCCACGCTTGACCATTATCTTTTGTTTGTCTCTGAAAACGCTACCCTCTACCACAGTCTGTACTGTCCTGTTGTAACAAATTGAACAAGCTTTGCACAAAAACTCATTGTTGGTGCTTGGAGAGAACAGGAGGCTGGATGCACAGAGCACTCCCCTCACGGGGAGATCTGCACAGTGAGAGGTCTTGTCCTGGAAGGTGACTCAGAGGGCCCTCCTGCAGGATAATAACACAAGTACCACGTGAGGCTCAGTGAAGACTACTATAATTAAAAAGAAAAAAATAGCATTATAGGTATAATCAAGTCCAAGGTCTATATGCCATTCCTTGTCTGCCAGCAAATTTGTCCGCTCAATGGGCATGGTGTACAGCAATTATCTTCTCCAAGCTATGAAACCCTAGCAGTATTGTCAGTGACCCTGGCATCCTATGAGCTCACAGTTTGAAGGTGCCTGTTATTGGAAGTCACGAGTCATGTCAGGTCCGCTCACTGAGTCAAGCTGAGGTTATACAGGTGTCAGGCTTCCTCCTGTATCCCTCCACACCAACCTCTAAGAGTCAGCTCACAAAGAACACAGCTCAGTGGAAAGATAAGGAAATAGCCTCAGTTCTGTGGGCCCTTCCACTGGTCCATCTGATCTGGCACCAAAAAAAAAGAAAAAAAAAAAACAAACCACCAAACAACAAGTTTTATGATGAGATGAGGCTTCAGTGACATGGAAAGATTTCTCTTTTGCTTCAGTAGACATAGGTCAAGACAGACTCTGTTTTTCTCCAAGTCCACTCCCAACATTGGACTTGACTTCCTGCCTCTCCATGATGAAAGAAGGTCAATTTAAGGGAGAGAGAGACAGCCAACAGGAAGTAAAGGTGTCATTCCTCCATAATAGAATTTTTAAATCCTTTGGGCTACTGTTCTTCACCTAGAAATAGGGCTCAGTGAACATTCTCAAGCTTGTAAGTTTTTGTCTTCCCTCCTTCTCCCTGATGTTGGAGTCAGAGAAGAGCTCTTATTCTTCTAGATCCAAGCACCCTTACCTGGTGCTCTGGAGAGGATGCAAGTTTGCTGAGATGCAGATCCATTCCTACACTCAAGAAGTAGAAGTTTCTGGCCCTGACTCTTGTTTTAACCAGCGTTAAATATATAGAAAACATCATGTTATGAAACATACAGAAAATATTACTATTATTTGATACCATATCATGTTATCACTAGAGCATTTACAGTCTATATACTAATATCACATAGTTGTCATACTCAGAAATTCCCAAACCCAATATGTAAAATCACCTGGGGATTGTGGTTAATTGTGGACCCACCTAGATAGATTCTAACCCATTATGTCTGGGTGGGAGTCAGGAATTTCCAATTTCAGCTTTGCAGATGACTGAGAGAAATATTGACCTAGATCCACATGGCTGTTTACAACCTCAGACCATAGCAAACACTTAGTATTATGTAAGGAAGCAGATATAGGAAATATGTATTGTCTTGTTTCAGCAAAATAGAATACTGATCACTCATGCTAGACACACTCAGGTGAGGACAAGACCTTCAACTCCACTGAGAAAAGTAATCAGATGGTTGATGAGGAGCTTATGCTGTTCATTTTCTGAATGTGGGGGGAGCAAGTGTTGGAACCACCGCTCATGAAACTCTTTCCCCTTGAAGAGCATCTAAAAATATTGCTAAGAAAGGTGTGAGAGTGACATGTATATTTCTCCAAATATTTTCTTCTCCAATTATTTAAAGCCTCTGTGTTTCTCTCTCAGTCTCCTTATTGACACCAGCATTCCTGAAATTCCACTGTTGAATCAGCTCTGGCCTCTGACAATAGACCGTGCTTCCTCCCTCTGCTTGAGCTTATCCTGGACCATGTCCTTGTCCTGCATCGGGTACCAGCTTCTCCTGCTTCACTGGCACATTCTCCAGTCATGGCTGAGGTTCCGCTGGGCTTTGATGGTCCCATGGCTGCTCCCTCTCAGGCATGACTTGGACCTGGATACTGGCCTGACACAGGATGTTTTCCTTTTGCCCCTTTGTTTTGAGTAGAGCATCCAGCTCAGCATGTGGATGTCACCCCTTGCATTCCCATCTCAGGTCTGTGTGAGTTTCAGACACGTTCATGGTGCACCACTGGGCTTCAAGCCACACACCTGCCTCCTTTACCTGAGATGCTGTCCTTTGTCCTGACACACACTTCCAATTTTGTCCCAGGAGACCTCAGTGATCCCAACTGTGGGATCTCTGGCCAAACACATTCTGTGTTGGGACGAGCCTGGCCCCTCTGCTTCCCCTGCTTGGGTTCTGTCCCACAGGTTTACTGTGTACATCATGGGATGCCTATCCCAGCCCTTGCACTGGATCCTGGATCAGGGTCCTACTTGACTATCCTGTGTCCTTCCCAGCTCATGTGGCTCTCTGACTAACAGATGCCTGTAGTTGTCCTCCCTTGCTAACCTTCTCTCACATCTGCCCAAACTTAAACAGGCTCTGTGCACTGGTCATTCAGGAGACGGATGTGGGCTTCCAGCCAACAGGACTATGGCTATGCACACATTAGGGCTTCAGGTCACACATGCTGAGGCTTAGCTCAGCCCAGGTAGGAATTTATTGACATACACAGGACTGCAGCGCCTTCACATTCCAAGCATGAAACTAGCTCTTCATGTATTATTGAGTGTACATGTTTTCACCTCTGTCTTCCCAGTTGGACATATCTTTTAACCATGTGGAGTCATTTGTCTAATGACTGTGTGTCTCTTTATTTGAAGTATATGGACAATTTTAGGTGTTAATGTTTAGAGGGTTGGTTCATTTTTCTCATGATTATTTAATCATATTAATCATATTTAATATGATTATTAAAAATGATGGATTATTCTGCATTCATCTTAAATAATTTAGACCAGCTCTTGTAATAGTGGAACAGTAGGCCAGCTGAGTTTCAAAAGGATGCTAGAATTTCTTAAATTAACTTTTTACTTTAAATTGTAGTTCACTACTTTCTGTACCAAAAGAAAAGAAAAAATCTGAGAAAGTATTTTGAGTAGCAATACCTCTTAGGTGTTATTTCACTTATATTCTAAATCAAGTCTACAACTGAAAGATAAAAATCTTTTACATATATGTTAAAGAAGCTGTTTTGAAGCTGTCAAACCAAGAATTTATAATGAATGCACAAGTTCCTCTTGATTTTCCTAAATAAGACAGGTTGTATATCGAATACACTCTTCAGACAGGGCAAAAGTCACAGCACTTTTTGGATAGATATAAAGGCTAAGAGTTAGGCTTAAAAGGAAGAGTAGATATTTTTAAAGAAACCACTTACTGAGAAGGAGAAATCAAAAGCAAAAGTTTCAGTTTTAAATAAAAGTGAAGAGATCTATAGGTTACATTTTAAAGACAAGATTTCCCATTTACTGTATCTGAGGGTAAGAGTAAGTTAAGCTTTGGATACAAGGGTGAAAAGAAGTGAATCTTTTATTGACAAGCAACTGAGCACAAGAATGTGTATTGTGCTGAAGATAAGGGATCATGGGTCTAATTCAGCCTTTGCCAGAATTTTAATAATCATAATGTCTGCACTAACTATATTCTTATTAGATACCAGTCAGAGTTGCTGGTCATTTAATTCTTATACGATTAGCTCCATTTTATAGAGGAAGTAACTGAAGTTTAGAGAGGAACACTGTTATATAGTGAAAAGATTTGATGAGTCGAGTTGTCTCTAAATTTCATTCTACCATGTATTTTTCCAGTATCTATTTCAGAAACAATGTGAAACTGACTCCCAACATCCACCCTCCCCCCCACTTTCCCCAACCCACTAGTCTCACTTTCAGTATTTTATAACATGTATGTGCAGAGCTGTTTGATATGACTCAGTGACACCAAGTGATGAAAAAAAAAAATCCCTGACACATCTTTTAAAAATCAGATGTTCGTCTGGAGTATAATAATTTAATCAATATTTATTACATTCTTATAATAGGTCAGGTTTGAGTAGAGCAGAGACCAAAACCAGATATTGTCCACACCTTTATGGAACTCCTATGGAGTGAAAGATATGAATTAAATGTTACACTAACAGATGCATAATACAGACATATAAAATGACTGGGATTCTGGAGGAGCATAGGAAACAGACTTCTCAGGGGATGATGCTCAGAAGAAGTGGTTTTGAGCTAAAATTCTTAGGTGATAGCTGCATGAAGTATAATGTGCTCAGTTGCTCAGTCATGTCTGATACTTTGGAACCCCGTGGATGGTAGTCCACCAGGCTTCTCTGACCGTGGGATTTTCCAGGCAAGGATTCGGGAGTGTGTAGCCATTTCCTTTTCCAGGGGTCTTCCCAACCAGGAACTGAGCCTACCTGTCTTGCATCATCTTCACTGGCCACAGATTGTTTACCCCTTTGCCACCTGGGAAACTCTCGACATAGGGCCTGTTATCCTAAATACAGAGACCTAGGATCTAGTTTGCGCAGAGGTGACAAAAGCCAAGTTGTACCACCTGTTAATGATACCCCATGGCAGGAAAAACATCACACTGAGCGGCGCACACGTCCATTCTAATTATTCCTGTAGACTTCCTGGTATAGAAACTACTTTTTAGCCTATGATGCAAAGACCCCTCAGTGCAGATAGGAAGTGCTTATTATGCTAGTGGAGTTTTGGATTGTTACCGGAATGTTAACAATTACTGGAGATGTTAGCAATGCCCCTGGTGGGATGAGAAGGTGAGAAGGTTAAAGGCAGAGATGAACATTCCTGTGAATGCATGGGGCTGGACTGGGGCTCCAAGTTCAAAGGAAGAACACAAATTTCATTTATTGCAAATTCCATTTTAAAGAGTGTTAATTTTTTGCAGTTAAATTTAACTGAGAAATATAGAAAAATTATAGGGGAATGGTATTCTTTGCTCATTTCGGTTTAGTTCAGTTCAGCTCAGTTCAGTCGCTCAGTCCTCTCTGACTCTTTGCAACCCCATGAATCACAGCACACCAGGCCTCCCTGTCCATCACCAACTCCCAGAGTTCACCCAAATTCACGTCCATTGAGTTGGTGATGCCATCCAGCCATCTCATCCTCTGTCATCCCCTTCTCCTCCTGCCCCCAATCCCTCCCAGCATCAGGGTCTTTTCCAATGAGTCAACTCTTCTCATGAGGTGGCCAAAGTACTGGAGTTTCAGCTTTAGCATCATTCCTTCCAAAGAACACCCAGGGCTCATCTCCTTGAGAATGGACTGGTTGGATCTCCTTTCAGTCCAAGGGACTCTCAAGAGTCTTCTCCAACACCACAGTTCAAAAGCATCAGTTCTTCGGTGCTCAGTTTTCTTCACAGTCCAACTCTCACATCCATACATGACCACAGGAAAAACCATAGCCTTGACTAGATGGACCTTTGTTGGCAAAGTAGTGTATGTGCTTTTGAATATGCTCTCTAGGTTGGTCATAACTTTTCTTCCAAGGAGAAAGCGTTTTTTAATTTCGTGGCTGCAGTCACCATCTGCAGTGATTTTGGAGCCCCCCAAATTAAGTCTGACATTGTTTCCACTGTTTCCCCATCTATTTGCCATGAAGTGATGGGACCAGATGCCATGATCTTCGTTTTCTGAATGTTGAGCTTTAAGCCAACTTTTTTCCCTCTCCTCTTTCACTTTCATCAAGAGGCTTGCTCATTTACTAACTCTAAATAAGAAAATCACCTTAAAATTTAATATTTTATGAAAAGGTAGTTTAGGAAATGTCAATAAAGAATACAATATAGAATAGAAAAGTCACAAAAAACTTTTAATATGAAATCTATATATTTAACCAGTAAACTAATAAAGAGAAGAAAAAAATAAATTTTACAGGAATATGGGGCTTATGGTCTGAGGACAATAAACTAATTGCAAGAAATGTTATGTGTGTGTAAGTATCTTCTTTTAATATTTCTGAAAACCTAAAAATTTGTTTTCTAAGATAATATAGCTTTGAGAAGGCAATTAATCTGAATAGACCAATAAAAATGGAATGAATTTTTAAAAGGTTGAAAAACATCTAAAAATCTAGTGGGTTGAATCGTGGTCTATCCCTTGTCCTTGAAAAATGGAAATGTGACCTTGTTTGGAAGAAGAGTCTTTAAAAATGGAAAGCAGTTAAGGATCCTAAGGTGGAATCATCCTGGATTACCTGGGTTGTCCCTAAAGCCAATGGCAGGCGTCCTTTTAAGAACCACACAGAAGACACACAGACCCAAGAGAGAGAGGCCACATGACCACAGAGGCAGAAATTGGAGTAATGTGGCCAAGGGGAGCTGGAGGACATAAAGGAAGAGAATTTTCCCTGAAGACTGCAGGAAGTAGAGTCCTGACACCACCATCTGGCCTTGAGAATGTGAGAGAATAAATTTCTGTCGCTTTAGACAACTCAGCTTGTGCTAAGATTGTACTATAATAATACCCCGAACTCTTCCTAGAATATCAATAGATGCACACTTGTTTATTGTGATCAACAGTATCTATTTGTCAGTGCAAAGGATTGCATCTTAAGAGGGAATGAGCATGGTATGGGGTTTTATTGCCAAATCTTCTTAGCCATTTACCATTTGTCAAGTTTGTTACTAAATAAACCTCAGTTTCTGGAATGTGGGTACAAAATCTCGTATACATTAGACATACTATTATTATACATGGACACAACATGTATTCCAAGGTACATGTATAGGTTAGACAGCATGTATAAAGGCGATTACTACAATGCCTGACCCACAATAAGCCTATGTAAAGTAGCAGCTCTCACATACACACAGATACACACAGAGTTATGGGCCCTGGGCTGTGCTGCTTGTTGTCTGGCAGCTTCTTATCTCATCAAATAGTCCAGTGAGGCAGACACTACTGTAACAGAAATAGAGCTAACTGGTCAACTGAAAAGATTATACTAAAGTGATTTTTTTTCTTTCTATGATTCAAAGAGAAATAATATCAAAGAAAAGAAGAGTAAGATTACAAAACTACTCAGAAAGCTGAAGGGCCTTTGTATCAGCCACAAATAAAAACACATTTTCCCAAATACTGTCTCTAAATGCTGGGAACACCCACAGCACAGAGGCAGCGCCCACACTCTGTCTGTCCCTGAGCAGACCTCTGTGTGTAACTCGGAGTCATACAGGAAGGTGAGCTTTTCAGATTCTTGGTGCGTGCACTGGAGCGGTACTTTCCTCTGCGGTGTAGGCAAATAAAGGGAAATGTAACATTTATGATAAAGTGTGGGCACATCAGTTGAGCACACATTAGTACCTATATCCAGGAACACTGAGAGATCTCATACGTTCACACATGGGTCTCTGTTTTTGCCTTCCTGGAGTCATTCACTCACTTGAACCGGCTGCATTTCTTTCTAGCCTTACGACATTTGCACTTGCCCGTTTTCCATGCCTGAAACAGTCCTCCTTGCCTCACAGGTGACATGCCTGATCTCTTGACATTCTTGCCTGGTCAATTGATAGCTTAACTTCGAGCGCCTTCTCCCACAAATCATGTTCGAAGTAGCCCTTTCTCAGTGATTTCCACCTCTTCTTGTTCTTTCTTTTGACTCTTATCACAGCTTCATTCCTTTTATTTATTGTGTGATTCCTTGTTAGAGTTTGCTGCCCTCATCGGGAGGTTCACCACGGGAACAGTGATGAAATCTGGCATTTCCACCTACATAGAGCCTACAGGGAACTTATACATGCTTATAAGGCAACTGAGGTTGCTTATAAAGCAACTGAGGTTGCCACTGGAAGTTCATGGAGTTACTCTTCTAGTTTTTGAAAACATTAAATGGAAATAACAAAACTCAGATTTTATTAAACATTTGTTATACTGCTTCTCAGAAATAGCTCATGATAAAGCAACAGGACTGGGAAAACACACACACACACGCACGCACACACACACACACACACACACACACACGCACGCACATACACACAGAATGACTCGTAGTTGGTTCTTATGATTTGCAATAATTATAATCTGCAAAGTTCTCTCCAAGGCTGAATTAGTGAACATGGGGCCACTGCTTCTGGGGAAAATGCAGCGTTAGGGTCCTAAAAACCTCTGGGCACATTTTTGTCAGCTGATCAGTATATAATCTTATTGTACGCATGCTTCTGTTTAAATAAAACTTGAAAAGAAAGTGAAAATGTTAGCTGCTTAGTCCTGTCTGACTAAGCAACTCCATGGACTGTAGCCTGCCAGACTCCTCTTTTCCCTGGAACTTTTCAGGAAAAATACTGGAGTGGACTCCCATTTCCTTCTCTAGGAGAACTTCCCGACCCAGGGATGGAACCCATGTCTCCTGCAGTACAGGCAGCTCCTTTACCGTCTGAGCCACCAGGGGAAGCCCCAAAGAAGCCTTATTTGGTACAAGTGTTTTATTCATCAACATTTAACTAAACAGCACCGTCCCTCACAATGGATTGAAGCTGACCTAATGTGCTTGTTTTCTCCATAAAGCACGTCACAGTCGTCCTGCAGTCAGGAACACTAAATAGCACTTTGGTGTTGCTGTGGACCATGTTAAGCGGCACAGTCATCAACAAAAAGCACACCAATGTGAAAAGCATGTCATAAAGCAGACCGTGAAAAGGGCTCTTGTTTACAGGGTGAGAGCTGAGACAAGAAAGCAGAGGCTTGCTGTACTTGACTTCAGAGGGGAGCGGCATGTGGACTGACTCCAAGGCCCTTCAGAGCCATCCACACGCCCTTGAACAACCGTGAGAACATCAGGAGCACTGGTCTACAAATGTACTCCTGCTACTAGGTGAAACTTACAAATACAGAGTCTGTGAATAATGAGGCCAAATACATATTTCCTTCTGGCTAAAAGTGTTTCATCTTAGAATGACAATAGTATTTATTTTTTTGCTGACAAAACCAATGATAGTAGATAACATAGGAATTTCTGGAGTTTTAATGTCCAGTCAATGAGTTTGGGGGCATGTTCCACATTGGAAAAAATTTTCCATGACAAGGCTTGTAGAAGAGAACCGATATTTGCAGTCTGGACTGAGGTTTAACAGTCCTTCGGTCCTGGCTAATCTCATCCTCCTGTAACCCATTTCTTCCATAGAAATGGATTTGAAAAATATTCCACCAGACACTTCATGATTAATTTTAGAAAACTTAAGGATTTAAATCATTGAACATTATGCAGCATAGTGTCAGAGGGATAAAGAGGGCTTGGGCCTCTTTAAAATGTATAACATAAAAAATATAAGATTTATAGTTTTACTTCAATTTATCATTGAATGGCTTTATGATCATGGGCAAATTCTAAGCTCTGTGAAACTGCAGATTTATTCATTTTCAAAATTGGGATAATACTGTCACTTCCTTCAAAAGATGTTTAATTATCAAAGAGATCATGAAAATACTCTGTATGTAATAAAATAAAATATAAATATGCATATACTTATATATACTTGTGAGTTTGTGTGTGCATGTGCTCAGTCACGTAAAACTCTTTGCCACCCTATGGACTCTAGCCCACCAGACTCCTCTGTCCATGGGATTCTCCAGGCAAGAGTACTGGAGGGGGTTGTTGTTTCTTTCCCCAGGGAATCTTCCTCACCCAGGGATTGAACCTGCGTCTCTTGCATCCTCAGGTGGGTTCTTTTCCACTGAGCTGTCTGGGAAGCCCACTTATGAGAGTCTGTCAGTATAAAATGTACTGCTGATTCATCTGCCATCTCCTACCTCAAAGTGGTCTCCTTCCTCCCATTCTCGGTTCCCTTAAAATATGTGCATATATGATATCTATTTTAATGAATTATACATATTTATGCATTAGATACCTAAGACAGATATTTATTTGTTATACAATCTACATATCCTCCATCTATGTATGAGAGACTAACGGCCGTTGGGAAGTAAGGTCTGGTTGAGGTGTGGGTGGGGGCAGGTGCCGCAAGCAGGCATATGGGACGAGAGGATCTCGCGTGGGAGGACAGGGAGGAAGTGGGCTGGGTGTGACTTTAGCATGAGATGTTGGTGTCTTCTTGCTTCTCGTGAAGGGATGCAGGATCTCAAGCTGAAAGTTTACTGCATTTTTAGCTGAATCTGATGCACAGTGCGCTGTCAGAGGTGGTCCAAGTTTCACCCCCGTGTTCCGCCCAGGAGACCGCTGAGATCCCCGGTGGAGGAGGGGCCACGCTTGCGGAGCAGGACCCTCCCGCCAAGTGTTCTCTGCACAGGTGGCTGGTCCCCCAGCTGTCCACCGATCCTCTTCAGGAAACAGCGCTCTGTGATGCAAACCTGCCTCCTGAAAGCAGCGAGGCCCCGGAGAAGAAGGGGCTCTGCACGCACTTCAAATACATCCCGAGGAGGCCTGGGCCCCCCTGGGCTTTCTTTCTTGGTGGTTCTGAAGCAGATGGAGGTGGGAGGAGACTGAAATCAGAGACACGGGCTCTGCAGGCTCAGGTCAGCCCTGAAGGAGAAAATCTTGTCACCACCAGCATCTCATGCCCCCGCTGGTGAAGAGGCCTCCAGAGAGCAGAAAGGATGAGAGGGGGGCTCAAAGAGAGACAAAAGCGGAAATCGCAACCAGAAGCCTGCTTGTGCTGCAGACTCAGCTGGGCTGGTCTCACTGAGGTCACAGACAGTCCTTCCTTCTGCTCTGCACAGGCCAAAGTGGACTCAGCTTTGTTTTCCAGAAGCAGGCCCCGCCCTCACGCAGTGCCCCATCCTGAGACTCAGAGCCCTTGAGAGACTCCCAGGTTGTCACCCTCTCTTGCCCCTCACTGGTGGTCAATAGGTCTTATAGAATGAAAACACATTTTAATCCATCTGTAGCTAAATAACTAAGAAAAGTACTGAAACTTCTGATCAGCAGTCGGTACGGCTGGAAATTGACTTAATAGAGGCTGAATTAAGGTAATATCTGTGGGGTAAAGAGAAGGATAAAGATCTGAGTGATTTTAAAAAAATAGAACTAACTAGGCTTAGTTAGGAGATGGGGTGGGTGAGAGAACACATCAGATTTTACCCACTTAGTCTGATGAGCCTGCAGGGCCTCCCAAGAGGAGGAATTCAGTAGAAAACTGAACCAGAGGTTGAGATTTCAAAAGCAGTCTGTGTTCTGATACGGGCTTCCTAAGAGGCACTAGTGTTAAAGAACCCGCCTGCTAATGCAGGGGACAGAAGAGACATGGGTCCTACCCCTGAGTCGTAAAGATCCTTTGGAGAAGGAAATGGCAACCGACTGCAGTATTCTTGCCTGGGGAATCCCATGGACAGAGGAGCCTGGTGGGCTACTGTGCACGGTGTCGTAGAGTCCGACGTGTCTGAATTGACTTAGGATCCACTTCTGCTCTGATATACACTTTACTCTTTAAAAATAATTTCACATTGAACGTTGGTTGTTTATTTTGGCTGCATGGGATGTTGGCTCTTAGTTCCCCATCCAGGGGTTGAACCTGTACCCTAAGCAATGAAATCATCGAGTCCTAACCACTGGACCACCAGGAAATTCTCTGATATCTATTCTAGAGGCAACAGCAAATTCACATTAATTGAAAGCTTAAGAGGGAAAGGAGAAACTGAGGAGAAAATTATTGCTAGGGAGGGGTACTTACCTGCTGTGTTATACAGTAGATGTGACTACCTCCCGCGCACAATGCCCTGACGGGCGGCAATGGAATCTTCTTGAATTGTCTATATCTCAATACACATTTTTAAAATAATCTGCTTAACTTGTTTACTCATTTACTCAAAAATATATTTATCCCATGCCTAAGATGTACCAGACCCTGATTCTGTCTCTAGAAACATAGCAGTGAAATTGTATTTTAGAAGAAACTGATTTATAAAATAAGCAGGGTGACAATATACAGCCTTGACGTACTCCTTTTCTTATTTGGAACCAGTTTGTTGTTCCATGTCCATTTCTAACTGTTGCTAAAAGGGGTACGTCAAGGCTGTATATTGTTACTCTGCTTATTTAACTTATATGCAGAATATATCATGAGAAACGCTGGGCTGGAAGAAGCACAAGCTGGAGTCAAGATTGCTGGAAGAAATATCAGTAACCTCAGATATGCAGATGACACCACCCTTATGGCAGAAAGTGAAGAGGAACTAAAAAGCCTCACGATGAAAGTGAAAGATGAGAGTGAAAAAGTTGGCTTAAATCTCAACATTCAGAAAACAAAGATCATGGCATCTGGTCTTATCACTTCATGGCAAATAGATGGGGAAACAGTGGATACAGTGTCAGACTTTATTTTGGACTTCCAAAATCACTGCAGATGGTGACTGCAGCCATGAAATTGAAAGACGCTTACTCCTTGGAAGAAAAGTTATGACCAACCTAGAGAGCATATTCAAAAGTAAAGACCTTACTTTGCCAACAAAGGTCCATCTAGTCAAGGCTATGGTTTTTCCGGTGGTTGTGTATGGATGTAAGAGTTGGACTGTGAAGAAAGCTGAGTGCCGAAGAATTGATGCTTTTGAACTGTGGTGTTGGAGAAGAGTCTTGAGAGTCCCTTGGACTGAAAGGAGATCCAACCAGTCCATTCTCAAGGAGATGAGCCCTGGGTGTTCTTTGGAAGGAATGATGCTAATGCTGAAACTCCAGTACTTTGGCCACCTCATGCGAAGAGTAGACTCATTGGAAAAGACCCTGATGCTGGGAGGGATTGGGGGCAGGAGGAGAAGGGGATGACAGAGGATGAGATGGCTGGATGGCATCACCGACTTGATGGACAAGAGTTTGGGTGAACCCCGGGAGTCAGTGAGGGACAGAGAGGCCTGGCGTGCTGCAACTCATGGGGTCGAAAAGAGTCGCACGCAACTGAGCGACTGAACTGAACTGAACTGAATTTATAAAAGAATGAGCAAATGAATGAATGGATTGTGCATGGATTTTTTAGATTATGTTGATTAAATAAAAGAATTCTACTTTGGTAGGACCACCCCAGCGTGCTGCTGGATCAGCAGCAAAAGCTGCTGACCAGTAACTCTGCATGAAAGTTTCCTAAGAAAGTCACAGTGCCAGAGTCTAACTTTCGGGCCACAGCTGCAGTGGAGAGAAAAGTGACCAAGTTCACAAGCTGCATTTGGGCGTGTTCTCCTAGGGCTGCTTCTGGACCTTTCCGCTCAAGTCTGCACTGATTATGCAGCTCTCTGAAGGAAAACACAACCTGTGTTCAGTCTTTGTTTGCTCTTTTCTCTGTCTGGAAAGCCTTTCAATCTTTGCTTTATTGTTTTCTTTCATAATCTCTTTATGTTCAACCCCTTAGCTCAGTTTGCAGATGTGGCTGGAATCTGCTTGTCTCAGACTGCCATTGACTGGCTGTAGTAGCCACCAAGGATGCTGGCTACAAGTTTCCAAGGGCTTCTGCTTGGTGGAGGGCAGGGTTGGTACTGATCATAGGTAAACACAGGATAGACGCCAAGTCGTGGGTAGTCAACACACATTGCTGACCTGACCCCATGGGAAGGTTTGTAAGGCTTGGTTCTGGGGGATCTAAGGGACAAAAGTCTGTGCTCCATTGCCTCCATCTCTTTTACTTTTCATGGAGGGATCTTGGCTCTGCCAGCCTCCCTCCCTCTTGTCCAATGCCCTCCTCCACAAAGACCCTCTGCATGGAAAAGTGGCTCATTCGCTGTCTTCTGGTTAGGTCTGTGCTTGGAGGGATGGCAGACTGGGGAGCAGGTTTGCTCTGTGCTTCAGAACTCCAGCTTTCCTCTTCTGATGGACTGCTTCCCAGATTCTGGGCTCACTTTGTGACCCTCAAACTCTATTAGTCATTCTCTTGCAATAAATACTTCAAGATAAATAACCCAATGGTTCTGTGTCTCAAGTTGAACCTTGACTTATATGAAAGCCAAGCTCAAGCATATCTGCCTTACCAGTCAATGAATAGATAATCTTATCTATTATACAAAAGATTTTCAGGAAGAATCACAAAACAAGAGAACAAATCCTACTCTATGCTGTATAAAAAGACACATCTAAAGCAAAAATAATTGAGGAAGGTTGAAATTAAATCAATAGACATAGCATAATGGCACATGCAAGACTTAAGTAAGCAGTGACCTTAATGTCAGACAAGATGGAATTCACTCCATAAACATAAAATGACCTAAACGTACTATTTTATAATGCTCAGCTCCACAGTGGATAAATACTAGAATCTAAATACTTGAGGGCAGGAATTTTAGTTACTTTCACTTATTGCTATATCCAAGGTCAAGGCCTGACAGTTTGTAGGTTTCAATAAATAGTTTATGAATAATGATATGAAATGTTGTGAGAATTCATGCACAAAATAACATGTCAGTGACATTTTTAAGAAGAAATTATGTGATACATGCTGAAACAGAAACATAATAGGAGTAAAATATATTAATCCTGTCTCTGCTTTATCTCTCTCCAGCCATTAATCAAGTGAATAAAAAATAAGTATGACTATTGCCTTTGCCTAGGTCTCCTAGGAAAGAACATAGTAAAGTGTGGATTAAAATGCTGACACAGTCTCAAGCCCAAGGCTGTGAAACTGAGGGAAAAAGACGGGAGTCAAAGGGAGGTTTGGGGCGATACGATCAGCCATGGTTCCGGGCCGGCCTCTCAGGGGTTTTAGCAATTGTGTTCTTTCAGTGTAGGATGTTTCTTGGCTCAATTTTTCAAGGAGAAATTACACCTCAAAAAGTTCCTGTAAGGCAAGAAAAGAGAGGAATCTCTCTGTCAGACTTTAAGTGGTCAGAATTCACCTACAGGAGCCCAGTCACTTGGCTTGCCGGGTTACATCATCCAGGGAGTCAAGGGCCATCCAGGGAGGCAGGCACCACCTGCAGAACCTTTCATCCTGAGCACTTCACTACATCAAGGCTGCTGCTGCTGCTGCTGCTGCTGCTAAGTCGCTTCAGTCGTGTCCAACTCTGTGTGACCCCATAGACGGCAGCCCACCAGGCTCCCCCATCCCTGGGATTCTCCAGGCAAGAATACTGGAGTGGGTTGCCATTTCCTTCTCCAATGCATGAAAGTGAAAAGTGAAAGTGAAGTCGCTCAGTCATATCCAACTCCTAGCGACCCCATGGACTGCAGCCCACCAGGCTCCTCCGTCCATGGGATTTTCCAGGCAAGAGTACTGGAGTGGGGTGCCATTGCCTTCTCCGTCATCAAGGCTACTGCCCATCATGCATGTACTGCGTTTCACCCCGTCATCGCGCTCCCATCAGCTCTGCTTGTGAGGACAAGCACAAATCTGAACAGAGCATTGAGAAGAGAGAAAGGAGATGGTCGATGGAACTGAAAAAGCCCACCATTTAGCCCAATGTGACTAAAGAAGGCTTCAGAGAGTGCACTTGACTCCTGCATGCAGATCAACCTCTGCTCTCTTATGGAGGCTTTCCAGGATTCATAACCAGTAGTCATATATTAGGTCAAAATAAGTCAACACGTTTCAAAATGAATAATAGTAAAAGACAACATCTTTAACTACAATGCATTAAATTTATTAAAAATAATAACTAAGAAAAATACCTTTAAATTTGAAAAATATCTTCAACATATTTATTTTTTTATTGTTTTGATTTTAATTGGTGGATAATTACTTTACAAAACTGTGATGGTTTTTCCCATACATCAGCATGAATTGGCCATGGATATATATATTTTTTCCCTCCCTCCTGAACTCCCACTTCCCACTTCCCTTCCTAACCCTTCCCTCCAGGTTGTTACAGAGCAATGACTTCAGTGCATTTCTGATGAAAATAATTAAAGAGAGATCAATGATCTATTGATCATTGATTTAAACATATGATCAAAGATTTACATATAAATAATGAAAAATAATTTGAAAAGTAAAAGCACAAACATAGTAAAAGGAGCACAGGGACATGACATTATAGCTTTGTACAGGAAGATGGGCTTCCCTGGTTGGCTCAAATTATAAAGAACCCACCTGCCAATGCAGGAGACATAAGAGAACTGGGTTCAATCCCTGGGTCTGGAAGATCCCCTGAAGAAGGAACTTGCAATATACTCCAGTATTCTTGCCTAGAAAATGCCATGGACAGAGGAGCTTGGTGGGCTATAGT
>SJYC01113363.1:0-33441 GCA_006408675.1 Madoqua kirkii
TATCCTCCATCTATGTATGAGAGACTAACGGCCGTTGGGAAGTAAGGTCTGGTTGAGGTGTGGGTGGGGGCAGGTGCCGCAAGCAGGCATATGGGACGAGAGGATCTCGCGTGGGAGGACAGGGAGGAAGTGGGCTGGGTGTGACTTTAGCATGAGATGTTGGTGTCTTCTTGCTTCTCGTGAAGGGATGCAGGATCTCAAGCTGAAAGTTTACTGCATTTTTAGCTGAATCTGATGCACAGTGCGCTGTCAGAGGTGGTCCAAGTTTCACCCCCGTGTTCCGCCCAGGAGACCGCTGAGATCCCCGGTGGAGGAGGGGCCACGCTTGCGGAGCAGGACCCTCCCGCCAAGTGTTCTCTGCACAGGTGGCTGGTCCCCCAGCTGTCCACCGATCCTCTTCAGGAAACAGTGCTCTGTGATGCAAACCTGCCTCCTGAAAGCAGCGAGGCCCCGGAGAAGAAGGGGCTCTGCACGCACTTCAAATACATCCCGAGGAGGCCTGGGCCCCCCTGGGCTTTCTTTCTTGGTGGTTCTGAAGCAGATGGAGGTGGGAGGAGACTGAAACCAGAGACACGGGCTCTGCAGGCTCAGGTCAGCCCTGAAGGAGAAAATCTTGTCACCACCAGCATCTCATGCCCCCGCTGGTGAAGAGGCCTCCAGAGAGCAGAAAGGATGAGAGGGGGGCTCAAAGAGAGACAAAAGCGGAAATCGCAACCAGAAGCCTGCTTGTGCTGCAGACTCAGCTGGGCTGGTCTCACTGAGGTCACAGACAGTCCTTCCTTCTGCTCTGCACAGGCCAAAGTGGACTCAGCTTTGTTTTCCAGAAGCAGGCCCCGCCCTCACGCAGTGCCCCATCCTGAGACTCAGAGCCCTTGAGAGACTCCCAGGTTGTCACCCTCTCTTGCCCCTCACTGGTGGTCAATAGGTCTTATAGAATGAAAACACATTTTAATCCATCTGTAGCTAAATAACTAAGAAAAGTACTGAAACTTCTGATCAGCAGTCGGTACGGCTGTGAAATTGACTTAATAGAGGCTGAATTAAGGTAATATCTGTGGGGTAAAGAGAAGGATAAAGATCTGAGTGATTTTAAAAAAATAGAACTAACTAGGCTTAGTTAGGAGATGGGGTGGGTGAGAGAACACATCAGATTTTACCCACTTAGTCTGATGAGCCTGCAGGGCCTCCCAAGAGGAGGAATTCAGTAGAAAACTGAACCAGAGGTTGAGATTTCAAAAGCAGTCTGTGTTCTGATACGGGCTTCCTAAGAGGCACTAGTGTTAAAGAACCCGCCTGCTAATGCAGGGGACAGAAGAGACATGGGTCCTACCCCTGAGTCGTAAAGATCCTTTGGAGAAGGAAATGGCAACCGACTGCAGTATTCTTGCCTGGGGAATCCCATGGACAGAGGAGCCTGGTGGGCTACTGTGCACGGTGTCGTAGAGTCCGACGTGTCTGAATTGACTTAGGATCCACTTCTGCTCTGATATACACTTTACTCTTTAAAAATAATTTCACATTGAACGTTGGTTGTTTATTTTGGCTGCATGGGATGTTGGCTCTTAGTTCCCCATCCAGGGGTTGAACCTGTACCCTAAGCAATGAAATCATCGAGTCCTAACCACTGGACCACCAGGAAATTCTCTGATATCTATTCTAGAGGCAACAGCAAATTCACATTAATTGAAAGCTTAAGAGGGAAAGGAGAAACTGAGGAGAAAATTATTGCTAGGGAGGGGTACTTACCTGCTGTGTTATACAGTAGATGTGACTACCTCCCGCGCACAATGCCCTGACGGGCGGCAATGGAATCTTCTTGAATTGTCTATATCTCAATACACATTTTTAAAATAATCTGCTTAACTTGTTTACTCATTTACTCAAAAATATATTTATCCCATGCCTAAGATGTACCAGACCCTGATTCTGTCTCTAGAAACATAGCAGTGAAATTGTATTTTAGAAGAAACTGATTTATAAAATAAGCAGGGTGACAATATACAGCCTTGACGTACTCCTTTTCTTATTTGGAACCAGTTTGTTGTTCCATGTCCATTTCTAACTGTTGCTAAAAGGGGTACGTCAAGGCTGTATATTGTTACTCTGCTTATTTAACTTATATGCAGAATATATCATGAGAAACGCTGGGCTGGAAGAAGCACAAGCTGGAGTCAAGATTGCTGGAGGAAATATCAGTAACCTCAGATATGCAGATGACACCACCCTTATGGCAGAAAGTGAAGAGGAACTAAAAAGCCTCACGATGAAAGTGAAAGATGAGAGTGAAAAAGTTGGCTTAAATCTCAACATTCAGAAAACAAAGATCATGGCATCTGGTCTTATCACTTCATGGCAAATAGATGGGGAAACAGTGGATACAGTGTCAGACTTTATTTTGGACTTCCAAAATCACTGCAGATGGTGACTGCAGCCATGAAATTGAAAGACGCTTACTCCTTGGAAGAAAAGTTATGACCAACCTAGAGAGCATATTCAAAAGTAAAGACCTTACTTTGCCAACAAAGGTCCATCTAGTCAAGGCTATGGTTTTTCCGGTGGTTGTGTATGGATGTAAGAGTTGGACTGTGAAGAAAGCTGAGTGCCGAAGAATTGATGCTTTTGAACTGTGGTGTTGGAGAAGAGTCTTGAGAGTCCCTTGGACTGAAAGGAGATCCAACCAGTCCATTCTCAAGGAGATGAGCCCTGGGTGTTCTTTGGAAGGAATGATGCTAATGCTGAAACTCCAGTACTTTGGCCACCTCATGCGAAGAGTAGACTCATTGGAAAAGACCCTGATGCTGGGAGGGATTGGGGGCAGGAGGAGAAGGGGATGACAGAGGATGAGATGGCTGGATGGCATCACCGACTTGATGGACAAGAGTTTGGGTGAACCCCGGGAGTCAGTGAGGGACAGAGAGGCCTGGCGTGCTGCAACTCATGGGGTCGAAAAGAGTCGCACGCAACTGAGCGACTGAACTGAACTGAACTGAATTTATAAAAGAATGAGCAAATGAATGAATGGATTGTGCATGGATTTTTTAGATTATGTTGATTAAATAAAAGAATTCTACTTTGGTAGGACCACCCCAGCGTGCTGCTGGATCAGCAGCAAAAGCTGCTGACCAGTAACTCTGCATGAAAGTTTCCTAAGAAAGTCACAGTGCCAGAGTCTAACTTTCGGGCCACAGCTGCAGTGGAGAGAAAAGTGACCAAGTTCACAAGCTGCATTTGGGCGTGTTCTCCTAGGGCTGCTTCTGGACCTTTCCGCTCAAGTCTGCACTGATTATGCAGCTCTCTGAAGGAAAACACAACCTGTGTTCAGTCTTTGTTTGCTCTTTTCTCTGTCTGGAAAGCCTTTCAATCTTTGCTTTATTGTTTTCTTTCATAATCTCTTTATGTTCAACCCCTTAGCTCAGTTTGCAGATGTGGCTGGAATCTGCTTGTCTCAGACTGCCATTGACTGGCTGTAGTAGCCACCAAGGATGCTGGCTACAAGTTTCCAAGGGCTTCTGCTTGGTGGAGGGCAGGGTTGGTACTGATCATAGGTAAACACAGGATAGACGCCAAGTCGTGGGTAGTCAACACACATTGCTGACCTGACCCCATGGGAAGGTTTGTAAGGCTTGGTTCTGGGGGATCTAAGGGACAAAAGTCTGTGCTCCATTGCCTCCATCTCTTTTACTTTTCATGGAGGGATCTTGGCTCTGCCAGCCTCCCTCCCTCTTGTCCAATGCCCTCCTCCACAAAGACCCTCTGCATGGAAAAGTGGCTCATTCGCTGTCTTCTGGTTAGGTCTGTGCTTGGAGGGATGGCAGACTGGGGAGCAGGTTTGCTCTGTGCTTCAGAACTCCAGCTTCCTCTTCTGATGGACTGCTTCCCAGATTCTGGGCTCACTTTGTGACCCTCAAACTCTATTAGTCATTCTCTTGCAATAAATACTTCAAGGTAAATAACCCAATGGTTCTGTGTCTCAAGTTGAACCTTGACTTATATGAAAGCCAAGCTCAAGCATATCTGCCTTACCAGTCAATGAATAGATAATCTTATCTATTATACAAAAGATTTTCAGGAAGAATCACAAAACAAGAGAACAAATCCTACTCTATGCTGTATAAAAAGACACATCTAAAGCAAAAATAATTGAGGAAGGTTGAAATTAAATCAATAGACATAGCATAATGGCACATGCAAGACTTAAGTAAGCAGTGACCTTAATGTCAGACAAGATGGAATTCACTCCATAAACATAAAATGACCTAAACGTACTATTTTATAATGCTCAGCTCCACAGTGGATAAATACTAGAATCTAAATACTTGAGGGCAGGAATTTTAGTTACTTTCATTTATTGCTATATCCAAGGTCAAGGCCTGACAGTTTGTAGGTTTCAATAAATAGTTTATGAATAATGATATGAAATGTTGTGAGAATTCATGCACAAAATAACATGTCAGTGACATTTTTAAGAAGAAATTATGTGATACATGCTGAAACAGAAACATAATAGGAGTAAAATATATTAATCCTGTCTCTGCTTTATCTCTCTCCAGCCATTAATCAAGTGAATAAAAAATAAGTATGACTATTGCCTTTGCCTAGGTCTCCTAGGAAAGAACATAGTAAAGTGTGGATTAAAATGCTGACACAGTCTCAAGCCCAAGGCTGTGAAACTGAGGGAAAAAGACGGGAGTCAAAGGGAGGTTTGGGGCGATACGATCAGCCATGGTTCCGGGCCGGCCTCTCAGGGGTTTTAGCAATTGTGTTCTTTCAGTGTAGGATGTTTCTTGGCTCAATTTTTCAAGGAGAAATTACACCTCAAAAAGTTCCTGTAAGGCAAGAAAAGAGAGGAATCTCTCTGTCAGACTTTAAGTGGTCAGATTCACCTACAGGAGCCCAGTCACTTGGCTTGCCGGGTTACATCATCCAGGGAGTCAAGGGCCATCCAGGGAGGCAGGCACCACCTGCAGAACCTTTCATCCTGAGCACTTCACTACATCAAGGCTGCTGCTGCTGCTGCTGCTGCTGCTAAGTCGCTTCAGTCGTGTCCAACTCTGTGTGACCCCATAGACGGCAGCCCACCAGGCTCCCCCATCCCTGGGATTCTCCAGGCAAGAATACTGGAGTGGGTTGCCATTTCCTTCTCCAATGCATGAAAGTGAAAAGTGAAAGTGAAGTCGCTCAGTCATATCCAACTCCTAGCGACCCCATGGACTGCAGCCCACCAGGCTCCTCCGTCCATGGGATTTTCCAGGCAAGAGTACTGGAGTGGGGTGCCATTGCCTTCTCCGTCATCAAGGCTACTGCCCATCATGCATGTACTGCGTTTCACCCCGTCATCGCGCTCCCATCAGCTCTGCTTGTGAGGACAAGCACAAATCTGAACAGAGCATTGAGAAGAGAGAAAGGAGATGGTCGATGGAACTGAAAAAGCCCACCATTTAGCCCAATGTGACTAAAGAAGGCTTCAGAGAGTGCACTTGACTCCTGCATGCAGATCAACCTCTGCTCTCTTATGGAGGCTTTCCAGGATTCATAACCAGTAGTCATATATTAGGTCAAAATAAGTCAACACGTTTCAAAATGAATAATAGTAAAAGACAACATCTTTAACTACAATGCATTAAATTTATTAAAAATAATAACTAAGAAAAATACCTTTAAATTTGAAAAATATCTTCAACATATTTATTTTTTTATTGTTTTGATTTTAATTGGTGGATAATTACTTTACAAAACTGTGATGGTTTTTCCCATACATCAGCATGAATTGGCCATGGATATATATATTTTTTCCCTCCCTCCTGAACTCCCACTTCCCACTTCCCTTCCTAACCCTTCCCTCCAGGTTGTTACAGAGCAATGACTTCAGTGCATTTCTGATGAAAATAATTAAAGAGAGATCAATGATCTATTGATCATTGATTTAAACATATGATCAAAGATTTACATATAAATAATGAAAAATAATTTGAAAAGTAAAAGCACAAACATAGTAAAAGGAGCACAGGGACATGACATTATAGCTTTGTACAGGAAGATGGGCTTCCCTGGTTGGCTCAAATTATAAAGAACCCACCTGCCAATGCAGGAGACATAAGAGAACTGGGTTCAATCCCTGGGTCTGGAAGATCCCCTGAAGAAGGAACTTGCAATATACTCCAGTATTCTTGCCTAGAAAATGCCATGGACAGAGGAGCTTGGTGGGCTATAGTCCATGAGGTTGCAGAGTCAGATATGACCAAGAGCACACACACACACACACACACACACACACACACACTCAGAAAGACCATTGTAATACAGCTCACAATTAAAAACTCACATAGGAAGATAATGATAAAGTTGACTAAACAAAAAATAAACTACACAAAAACCCTTGTGTATAAAAATAATCATATAAGCAAAATCATAAGCAAGAAAACTGTATTTATCGGTCCTATCACAAAAAGAACTGAGATCCGTCATACCTAAAGAACTCAAGAAAATTTTTAATGAAATGGCAAACAAAATAATGGAAACTTGAGTGAAAAATAGATGAATGCACAAGAGAAGAAATGCAAATGGCTCTTACCCATAGGAAAAGATGCTCATCTTCTCTCACGGTAGGAAACGAGTGATACAATAAAACACAGGGTATAGCTTTTCACCTCTGGGATCAGCAAAGATCGGGAACGTCACAACACTGTTGGCAGCCTGTGTCAGTGGCCGGTCAGACATGCCTGATGGGATTATTTGTCATTAAAATCCTTTTGAAGGAAAATTCAGCAATAGCTCTGAGCATTACAGGTTCAAGTAGCCTCAGACAAGGTCTGTACAGTTTGGAGTTTCTGTGGGTATGTTTGTAGTATGTGAAGTGATGGATTTACAGCATTATGCTCCCCAGCACCGAGGCAATAGCAGAGTGCTGAAAACTAGCTAAGTGCCCATCAATAGGCTACTATTTGAATAATTGGTGCTGCCTCGATTCATGAAATCCTATCTAGCTCTTAGGAAGCGTAATGACAGCGCTCTACAGGTATGTACAGAAATATTTCAAACCCATTTAACTCTCGTGAACAAAAGAAAGGAAATAAGTTTACATTTGAATTCTTTGTGCTTAAAGAAACTCTGGAAAAATACCTGGGATATTTCATGGTCACTTGATCTTGTGTGGGCCAGCAGGTAGAAGAGTATGTACACCATAACATAAACCAATAGGCTTCAGAACGCTAAAACAGTTAGATGTAAGACTGTTACACAGTTAGACTGTGCCAAAGGTGTGTACCCTGGTGAGACTCTAAATGCTAGGTAAGGATTCTAAAAGATAATCTGATAATACACTTCAAAAGTCTTAAAAAGGGATATACTCTAAGGTCCCAACAAATCTGTTTTATAGGGGATTTTTACAGAGACTAAAAAGAAATGTTATAAACCTTACAAGTCCTTATCAACACACTAATGAATTGGAATAGGAAGATGTTTTCTTAAATGATGACAAGTATCTCAAGTTAAAGACCAGTAAATAGGGGGACACTAGAAGCTAAAAATCAATCAAGTGAAGTCTTATCACTGTCATTTGACAGAGTCACTAGCTGCTTCAAACAAAGAAGTAGTGAAAAGTATAAAAAGTTCAAAATGTTAGTATAATAATCTTTTGGGAGACTGCAACAATTTCATCTCTGTTTGTGCCTAAAATTGAGTACAACATGAAGCAGGAGTGTGACATTTTCCCCAGTTTGATGGTCTTTTGTCCTGACATAATTTATCACATACATCATCCCTTTGCTCACTGCTTAAAAAGCCCTTTCATCCTAAAACTCTGTTTATACCTCCGTTTTCCTCCATTCCTATATTTGTCCAGTTCTCTACCTGTCAGTGTTCAGAGTCTATATAAGTCTATAATTTATATTTAGCACTCTTCATTGTTTTCAAAATTAAAAATAATTTTCCCACATCTGATAGTTGCTCATTGTTCAGCCACTCAGTTGTGTCCAGCTCTTTGCGACCCCATGGACTGCAGCCCACCAGGCTCCTCTGTCAAAGGAATGCTATAGGCAAGAATACTGGCATGAGTTGCCGTTTCCTCCTCCAGGGGAATCCCTTGGACGCAGGGATCGAACCCACATCTCCTGCATTGCAGGCTGGTTCTTTACCTTGAGTCCCCTGGGAGCCTCCCCAGTCACTGCCCATCACTTCTAACACCTGTGGGATCCAGGTCTCTACTGACCTGCTGCGGTTCCTTGGGCTGGTGGTTTGACTTCTCTGAGCAGCAGCCTTGCTGTCTTCAGAGTCTGCTTTTTAGGAAGTGCTTGCACACCATAGGATCCCTGGGCTTAGATCTGGTGGCCTTGTTTCCAGAGCAGACTCTGACTGCCCCAATGGCCGTGCCCTTGACTCCCAGAGGGTCCCATGGATCCAGCGGCAGGAGGATGCATGTGGGCATCTCTTTTCAAGCCTTCCAGCTACTGCACCATTTTGCAGAGGATCCAGGGAACTGAGCACGTGGTAGAGAGTATTTGAGCCCAGACCTTCCTGCTGCCATCCAGCAGGTAAGGGAAGATCAACAGCCTCTGCCCACCGGGAGGGAGGCCCCACTTTGGCCGTTAGGCTGAGAGGATGGACCTGATGACCCTCGTTCCCGCTGCTGTTCTCCCTTCCTCGAACCCCTCTGTGCTCACCTCCGCACTCGACCCTGCCTCCCGCCCCCTCTCTGAATCTCTCGACCACAGAATCCCTCCCTCTGCCAAAACCACCAAGGCATGTCCACTGTCCACTGAGCTCTAGGCTGACATATCTCCACTGTTCCTGCTCGGCACCCTTCTTTTGCAGCAACGTCCAGAAGGCCAGAGGAGTCCTCTGGAGAGGAGGTGGAGGGCAGTGGATAGAACAGACGGAGGCGAAGAGGAGCTCCTGTGTGTGTGTGTGTGTGTGTGTGTGTGTGTAGGCAAGAATACTGGCATGAGTTGCCGTTTCCTCCTCCAGGGGAATCCCTTGGACGCAGGGATCGAACCCACATCTCCTGCATTGCAGGCTGGTTCTTTACCTTGAGTCCCCTGGGAGCCTCCCCAGTCACTGCCCATCACTTCTAACACCTGTGGGATCCAGGTCTCTACTGACCTGCTGCGGTTCCTTGGGCTGGTGGTTTGACTTCTCTGAGCAGCAGCCTTGCTGTCTTCAGAGTCTGCTTTTTAGGAAGTGCTCTGCACACCATAGGATCCCTGGGCTTAGATCTGGTGGCCTTGTTTCCAGAGCAGACTCTGACTGCCCCAATGGCCGTGCCCTTGACTCCCAGAGGGTCCCATGGATCCAGCGGCAGGAGGATGCATGTGGGCATCTCTTTTCAAGCCTTCCAGCTACTGCACCATTTTGCAGAGGATCCAGGGAACTGAGCACGTGGTAGAGAGTATTTGAGCCCAGACCTTCCTGCTGCCATCCAGCAGGTAAGGGAAGATCAACAGCCTCTGCCCACCGGGAGGGAGGCCCCACTTTGGCCGTTAGGCTGAGAGGATGGACCTGATGACCCTCGTTCCCGCTGCTGTTCTCCCTTCCTCGAACCCCTCTGTGCTCACCTCCGCACTCGACCCTGCCTCCCGCCCCCTCTCTGAATCTCTCGACCACAGAATCCCTCCCTCTGCCAAAACCACCAAGGCATGTCCACTGTCCACTGAGCTCTAGGCTGACATATCTCCACTGTTCCTGCTCGGCACCCTTCTTTTGCAGCAACGTCCAGAAGGCCAGAGGAGTCCTCTGGAGAGGAGGTGGAGGGCAGTGGATAGAACAGACGGAGGCGAAGAGGAGCTCGTGTGTGTGTGTGTGTGTGTGTGTGTGTGTGTGCTGCATGTAGGTTTATGGGGGGATCTGAGCCCTGCTCTTACCCCTGCAGCCCAGTGCTAGGTAACTGCAGGTCCAGCTTCACTGAAAGCATCCCAGGCAGAGCCTCTCATGGAGTTGGTTCCTTAACAGGCAGGGACCAGGCTCCATCCACTTGGCTGTTGGGTTTGTTCCTCAGCCATGCAGACCAACCATGCCTGCCTCCCATGCACCTCTCCCTGACTCCCCAACACTTATGCCCAACTCAGGCTCCTGGGACTCTGCCCTAGATCTGGAGAACAAAGTTAAGACCATTGGGCTAAGAATGTAAAGGGTGCATGCACTGATGCTTAGTCACTCATTGGGTCCAACTCTTTCTGACCTCATGGACTGCAGCATGCCAGGCTTTCTGGTCCTTCACTATCTCCTGGAGTTTGCTCAAACTCATGTACATTGAATCAATAATGCCATCCAACCTTGATATAGACAATTTTTTACTCACTGGACAATTTTTTGATGTTGACAAACTTCATAGCTGTACCAGTTCAGTTCACTTCAGTCGCTCAGGTGTGTCCGACTCTTTGTGACCCCATAAACCACAGCATGCCAGGCCTCCCTGTCCATCACCAACTCCCAGAGCCCACCCAAACCCATGTCCACTGAGCTGATGATGTCATCCAACCATCTCCTCCTCTGTCGACCCCTTCTCCTCCTGCCCTCAGTCTTTTCCAGCTTCAGGTCTTTTCAAATGAGTCATTTCTTCGCATCAGGTGGCCGAAGTATTAGTTTCAGCCTCAGCATCAGTCCTGCCAATGAACACCCAGGACTGATCTCCTTTAGGATGAACTGGTTGGATCTCCTTGAAGTCCAAGTGACTCTCAAGAGTCTTCTCTAACACCACAGTTCAAAAGCATCAATTCTTCTGCATTCAGCTTTGTTTATAGTCCAACTGTCACATCTATACGTGACCACTGGAAAAACCATAGCCTTGACTAGATGGATCTTTGTTGACAAAGTAATGTCTCTGCTTTTTAATATGCTGTCTAGATTGGTCATAATTTTCCTTCCAAGGAGTAAGCATCTTTTAATTTCATGGCGGCAGTCACCATCTGCAGTGATTTTAGAGCCCCAAAATATAACATCAGCCATTGTTTCCCCATCTATTTCCCATGAAGTGGTGGGACTGGATGCCATGATCTTAGTTTTCTGAATGTTGAGCTTTAAGCCAAATTTTTCACTCTCCTCTTTCACTTTCATCAAGAGGCTCTTTAGCTCCTCTTCTCTTTCTGCCATAAGGGTGGTGTCATCTGCATATCTGAGGTTATTGATATTTCTCCCAGCAATCTTGATTTCAGCTTGTGCTTCTTCCAGCCTAACGTTTCTCATGATGTACTCTGCATAGAAGTTAAATTAGCAGGGTGACAATATACAGCCTTGATATACTCCTTTTCCTATTTGGAACCAGTCTGTTGTTCCATGTCCAGTTCTAACTGTTGCTTCCAGACCTGCATACAGGCTTCTCAAGAGGCAGGTCAGGTGCTCTGGTATTCCCATCTCTTTAAGAATCTTCCACAGTTTATTGTGATCCATTTTCCTTCCAAGGAGTAAGCATCTTTTAATTTCATGGCGGCAGTCACCATCTGCAGTGATTTTAGAGCCCCAAAATATAACATCAGCCATTGTTTCCCCATCTATTTCCCATGAAGTGGTGGGACTGGATGCCATGATCTTAGTTTTCTGAATGTTGAGCTTTAAGCCAAATTTTTCACTCTCCTCTTTCACTTTCATCAAGAGGCTCTTTAGCTCCTCTTCTCTTTCTGCCATAAGGGTGGTGTCATCTGCATATCTGAGGTTATTGATATTTCTCCCAGCAATCTTGATTTCAGCTTGTGCTTCTTCCAGCCTAACGTTTCTCATGATGTACTCTGCATAGAAGTTAAATTAGCAGGGTGACAATATACAGCCTTGATATACTCCTTTTCCTATTTGGAACCAGTCTGTTGTTCCATGTCCAGTTCTAACTGTTGCTTCCAGACCTGCATACAGGCTTCTCAAGAGGCAGGTCAGGTGCTCTGGTATTCCCATCTCTTTAAGAATCTTCCACAGTTTATTGTGATCCATACAGTCAAAGGATTTGGCATAGTCAATAATGCAGAAATAGATGTTTTTCTGAAGATGTATAATGTTTCTAAAAAGATGTAAACAGACATAGCAAAATTAGGTGTGACTGACTAACATGATCTGGGAAATAGTTGATTTTTTTTTCAGAATTATTTTGCCTGCAAAAGAACAGAAATATTCTAGTGAGAGGATAGTTGAAGTAGGAATGATCAGTATTTCTCTAAGCCCCTCTGTCAGCCCATTGGTCAAGGCTTTCAGTGTATAAATTAGTTTAATGTGTGTACAGAAATAGTTCTCAGAGTTGGGTTTGCTTGATGTGCAATTATTATAATTCCATAGGTTCAAATTCCCTTCTTTGCAAGTAAAATACTAAAAGGGAACATATGTAAGTTTTTAAAGAGGAATCTCCTGAGGGGCCGGGGAGAAAAAGCAAGCCACCACGTCAATTTTATGCCTTTTTTTTCCCTCAAGTATTTTGGACTGTGAAACAAGAGCATCTTCCAAAATCACATTAGTTGAAGCCTTGGGTGGTTGTGGAGGGAAGGCCAGGAGAAATGTTCCAGTGAGCGTTGCTTTCCTGACGCTGATGTCACATTACCCACAGCCCATCTGACTGTGTCGTACATTCTCCACCTGCCAGGAGGTCTCCGTGCTCCAACGCTCCTACACTAACTGCAGGCTGGAGGGCTCGGCGAGCGACCATCAGTGGGGAAATTATACCCACATGGACTCTGAAGATCCCCCCACACCAAGGACCCTCAACAACAGACTAAAAAGTGAAGTGCTCAGTCGTATCCGACTCTTTGCGACTTCATGGACTGTAGCTTACCAGGTTCCTCCATCCATGGGATTTTCCAGGCAAGAGTACTGGAGTGGGGTGCCATTTCCTTCTCCAGGGGATCTTCCTGACCCAGGGATTTAACCAGGGTCTCCTGCATTATAGGCAGATGCTTTACCATCTGAGCCACCAGGGAAGTTACCTGAAGGATAACAGACTATCAACAACAAACTACTCACTTTTATCCTGTGTTGCTCCACAGGTATTTGGAAAGAAAAGCTAAGTCATCACTACGAGGGGTAAATGAGTATTGGGGACACAGCGGAGAAGACTCCACATAGGTGAGAGAGTGTCCCGTGGTCTTGGGAGCCAGCAAGAGGAAAAGGAAGGTGTGCAACTCGGAACTCAGGGGCTGGGAGGACAGACCAGCGATCCCCACGTTATGTTGCCATGCGCCCAAACACAGGAGAGGATTGCAAGAGGTTGGGAAAATGCATGGCTGTGTGCTAAGGTTTTACTAAGGGACTGACAACCAGTAACTCCAAGTCCTTGCCTGAGATGCTCGCCAATTACCAGCAAAATTAGGACAGTTTCCCATGTAAAATCTCAGGCCTTCTATTCTTCATGAATTTCCCCAGGCCATTAACTTCATCGAATATTATTAAGTGGCTCCAACCCCACAGTTGTTCATTTTTCAGTCACTGAGTCATGTCCCATTCTTTGTGATGCCCTGGACTGCAGCACACCAGGCTTCCCTCTCCTCAGCTATTTCCTGTAGTTTGCTGAAGTTCATGTCCATTGCATCGGTGATACAACTTAACCATTCTTATCCTTTAGCATCAGTCCTCCCACAGAGGATTCAGGGTTGATTTTCTTTAGGATTGACTAGTTTATCTGTTTTCTGTCCAAGGGACTCTCAAGAGTCTTCTCCCGCACCACAATTCGAAAGCACCAATTCTTTGGCACTCAGCCTTTTTTAAGGTCCAACTCTCACATCCGTACTTGACTATCGGAAAAAACATAGCTTTGACTAAGTGGACCTTTGCCAGCAAAGTTATGTCTTTGCTTTTTAATACACTGTCTAGGTCTGTCATAGTTTTCCTTCCAGGAAACAAGCATCTTTTACTTTTAAGGCTGCAGTCACCATCCAGTGATTTTGGAGCCCAAGTAAAGAAAAGCTGTCACTTGTTTCTACTGTCATAACAAGTTCAACTACAAAAATGGATTGCCAGTCTACTACATGACAGCCACTGTTCTAGGTGCCAAGGATACAGCAGGAAACAGAAGCTAAGTCCCTGCTCTTCTTAGCATACTTCCTAGTAATGGGAGGTAGCTGAGATAAAACAAAAAGAATGCATGTATCATGTCAGGGCTTGATCAATGCTGAGGATTACAATAAAGCAGTGTAAAGCGAGAGACAGCCTTGCGGAGCTATTCTGATCAGGTTAGGTTGGCATGTTCTCTCTGATTAGTGAAGAAACTTGCAGGAAATTGACTGGAGGGCTACACAGATGTATGCAGCAAATGGGTTCCAAGCAGAGCAGGTGGCAGTGCAAAGGCCCTGAGCCTGGAGGCCGCTGGGCAGTTCTGAAGCAGTCAGGTCCGAGTGTCTGGAGGATCAGCGAGGGGAGGCTGGTAAGCAGGAAGCTCCTGGTGGAAAAGCAGCTCGTGAAAGGCAGTGTGTGCAAAGATTAAATGGATTACAAGATGATTTTATGCAAGGCACTAATGCTTACACTAACAGAATTTACTAACTGAAAACTGTATTAATAAAATAGTAAGTGGAAAGACTGTTGCTGGAGCTAAAGCTCCAATACTCTGGCCACCCACTGTGAAGAGGAAAAGACCCTGATGCTGGGAAAGATTGAAGGCAGCAGGAGAAGGGGGCGACAGAGGCTGAGATGGTTGGATGGCGTCACTAACTCAATGGACATGAATCTGAGAAAACTCTGGGAGAAGCTGAAGGGCAAGGAAGCAGTCCATGGGGTTGCAAAGAGTCAGACATGACTTATCAATTGGAAACCACCACCAACAAAATCATAACATAAAAAGCATGGAGATAGTATGAAATGAGTCTTTTTCCAAGTTATTAGAAAATTGCTTTAATAAGAAAAAGGAAACAGAACAATAATGATCGAGAAAATTAACAAGACTCTCTTAAACAGGGCCCTGTTGCCAAATTATTGCTTCCCAAATCCAAACGCACCTTTTCAATACATGCTCTGTGGTACTGGGAGAATTCTTCTAGGTGTTCCTTTGGAAGGGAGCCCCATGTTAAGCCCTCTCTGCAGAGGGCTTGGAGGAGCACTGTATAGAGAATTCCAAAAATTTCCTGAGTGGGCGAGGGCCTTGGCCATGTGGGTGTAAGGACCCCCAGGAGAGGTCAGAAACTAAAACCCCTGGCCTGGTCCCCAACACTTCCTGCCTTCTCTCCACCACCTCTGGACCTTGGCCTGACAGTGACCTTTGCATGACCCTTTTAACATGAAAACTAGGCAGTTCTTTTGAACTTCTGCGTGGTTTACTTCAAATTCAGGTCTTCCATCTCACCTAGACCCTGAGTTACTAAGACAGATTATTCTGTTTTTCTGTTGTTTTTTTCCCCCGCTTTGGATTTCGTAGACCAAAGGTCAGTATACCATGCTCTGCAGGTCAGATCCCACCTGTCACCTGATTTTGTAAATAAAGTTTTATTGGCACTCAGTCACACCCATTTACTCAGGTGCTGCCCATGGCTGCCCGCCAACAGCAGCAAGTAGTCTCCAGAGACCACTGGGCCAAGAAAACACTTACTCCATGCCTGATCTTTAAAGAACAAATTTGCCAGGCCCTTCCCTAGGTCATCATAACATTCTTTACAGTTTCAGACAAATGAAGGAAATTAAGTGGATTATTGCCCATAAAAGTACCCCATCAATACTCCAGAATGACAACAAGATGTGGGACAACTTCCCTTCCATACAGCCCAGCAAGGAGATGGCTTAATATCTTCAGAGAATTTACAAGAAGGAAACTAAACTGTGATTAGGATGGATTTTCCAAGCTTTAGAAAAGCTTAGCTTTTTTGAAAGGAATCATTATTTGTGGTGGAAGAGAAGGCAGCCTGCCAGGGGAAAAGAGATTCCTTCTTGATAAACAAAAGGCTTTCAAAGTGAAACCTGAGTCAGGCAGACCATGTGTCTGTGTCGTCCGAGGTCCTCGGGGCACCAGGGAGGCAGCTGCGGCCGGAATCAGGAGGCCTGCATAGGGAGGGATGGGACTCCACTGCTCACCAGATGGGTGGCCCAGGGCGACTTCTGCAAAAGTCTCTAACATCTTACTCTTTTCATTTATAAAATAAAGGATTTAAATAAAGAGTTGCTAAACAAAGACAAGAATCAAAATAACCTGGGCAGGTCTTTAGAAACATTGATTCTGAAATATGTCCTTCTTGTTGTTGCTCAGTTGCTAAGTCATCTCCAACTCTTGGCAACCCCATGAATAACCACACGCCAGGCTTCCCTGTCTTTCATCATCTCCCAGAGTCTATTCAAACTGTTGTCCATTGAGTTGGTGATGCCATCCAACCATCTCACCTTATGTTGTCCCTTTCTCCTCCTGCTTTCAGTCTTTCCCAGCATCAGGTTCTTTTCCAATGAGTCAGTTCTTTGCATCAGGTGGCCAAAGTATTGGAACTTTAGCATCAATACTTCTAGAGAATATTGAGGACTGATTTCCTTCAGGAGTGACTGATTTGATCTCTTTGATGTCCAAGGGACTATCAAGAGTCTTCTTCAACACCACAATTCGAAAGCATTAATTCTTCACCACTCAACCTTCTTTATGGTCCAACTCTCATATCCACCTCTGCCCATGACTACTGGAAAAACTGTAACTTTGGCTTATGAACCTTTATTGGTAAAGTAATGTCTCTGTTTTTAATATGCTGTCTAGGTTTGTAGTAGCTTTCCTTCCAAGGAGCAAACGTCTTTTAATTTCATGGTTGCAGCCCTTGGAGTTTCTGATTTTACAAGTCATAAGAGGGACCCAGGAGCATGATTCTAGGAAGCAACTCAGGCTGCAAGAGGCAGCGTGGACTCCACGGGCCAACATAAGGGCATCTCAGAGTTAGAGTCTGAGTCCTTCCAAGTCAATAACCTGATCCTGCCTCCTGCACACAGCTCTGGGGAAACACACACTAACACACAAACACACACCATTAAGCTTCCTTTTTCCTTATATCTTGGGTTTCTGTATTTATGGGAAAAGCAATGTACGTGTAATTAAAGTGACCCTTCCTGAGGGTACTTGGCATTTCTGGAGACACCCACCCCAAACTTATCTCTGCTGCATGTTTCATTAAAATCATAAGGCCTCTCACTGGCGGGGCAGCCACAGTCCCTGCTGACACAGGACCTGGGGAGGAGCCAAAAGGTGAATGAGGGCCGCTGGGTTTCCTGTGCACCTGTGTTCTGATCATTTCCAAAAGCGTCTTGTGCTTTCTTACATCAGTGAGAAACGCGAGGTCTCAGTTTCAACTTCAGTGCTTGGCATTTCTCAGTTTGTGTTGTTGTTTGTTTATGTCTTGCTGACTTAAGAAGGCGAATCCTTTCTGACGGAATTTGGTGTCCTGACTCAGGGCCCACTGACAGCCCAGAGATGAGTTTGTCCCTTTCTCCCAGGCTGAAACAATTTGGCAGTTGCCTAATTTTCAAGTGGGATTAACTCTGAACAGATTGTCATGCATTTTAGTACGTAAGTAGAGGTTAGAGACGCATGCGATTCCATGAAACGAGGCGACAAAGTGTGTATAAAAAGAGGTTTAAACAGCAGACGTGAGCCATTTCTGCTCACCTAGGGAGGGAAGGTAGGAAGGCTGAGAGACGTGTCCTCATTTTGAACAGCCTCTCTCTCCCTCTGCCTTTCTGGTTACCTTAACAATTTAAGCTGCAATTGTCTTAGTTAAGTCAGTTTCGTTTAATTAGCAAGATGATTCCATAAATGAGATCCACACCGCATGGCTGTCTGACGGTATGTTCAGAAACTTCACTTAGTCCGCTTTTCTGGTTCCTTAATATATTTTAAAACAGACAGTATACTGGACCTCTAGCTCTAGAGATTTCCCCACATCCTTTGGGTCAATAGTCTGCTCTATTTAGAATGGTCTCGGGGGGAAGAATCAAAGCCTGCAGCTCCCTCCTGGCAGCAGGAACCCAGTTTCTGTTTTGCTTTCTCATATTTAACCTGGGGCATCATAAGCACCTGCACACAAAGCAGAAGAAGGAAATGTGACCCCATGCTTGGGGCAGTGACCTGCACACCATGGTCCAAGAGCTATGGTTCCTGAACTCAAAAACCTCAGAGTTTAATGGAAAAACTGATCTGTAAAGCAATGATTAAAACTTGTAGATAACTGCTAGGCTATATAGGATTAGTTTTAACATTCTTTATTTCTATTATGTAAGCCAAGGACCCTCCTCAAATAAGGATGGATAGGAAAGATTGTGGGCTTCCCTGGAGGCTCAGTGGTAAAGAATACGCCTGCAATGCAGGAGAATCAGAAGATGTGTGTTTGATCCCTGAGTTGGGAAGATCCCCTGGAGGAGGGCATGCAACCCACTCCAGTATTCTTGCCTGGAGAATCCCATGGTCAGAGGAGCCTGGCGGGCTACAGCCCATGGGGTTGCAAAGAGTCAGACATGACTGAAGCAACTTAGCATGCAGGCAAAATCGTACTGGTGAGCAGTCCATTCTACATCTTCCTCATTTCCTATGAAGAACAGGGAGGCCAATGCAGGGCAGGAGGGAGGATTAGCCTGAGGCCCTGCTGGGCTTCAAGCCATGTGGCAGTGAAAGAAACATAGGTAGGTGGTCAGAAAGGTGATGGGAGTCAGAAATCTCTGCCTGGGTCTTCATGGACACCCTCTCGCTTCTTGCCCTTGATTTCCTGGAGGTGTCACCCATCTGAATTGCTACTGTGAGAATTAAGCAAAATGACACAGATGACTCGGTCAATTAATGACCATTAGTTTTATTCCTTTGTTCAAAATACAGAGCAAGGCCCTTAACAAGCAGGTCCCTTCAGTCGCCAACCACGGGATGCAATGGTTCAGAGTGATTGATGGGGTTCAAATCCCAGCCCCTCCCATAGTAGCTGTGTGTACATTGTCTGATCTTCCATTTCCTCCCATTTCTAAAATGGGAAAGCTAGTTGTCTTTCTCTCCTAGTGTCAGGAAGGTGCTTCAGGTCAATATATAGACATAAGTGCCCACAGCGGTGTCAGGCATGTATCAGCCACCACTGCTCCTTTCTTGGAAACATCGATGTGTTGCCTTTTCCCCTTGCAGAAGTCACAGTTATTAAAAACTATCTGAGACAGAAAGGAACCCATCCACGCCTTAGTCTTTACCCAAGTCTGCGACCATATGGGGATGGATTTCCGCCAAGACCACTTCTGTCTGTGGACATACAGAACTTCCTCTGGCAGGGACTGATTCAAGGCAGCAAAGGACCCAGTCCCTACCTGTGGTCTCTAGTGCTGTATGCAGGCCCAAGATACATATTAAACCTGGAAGGGCCTTAGAGGACACTTGTCCTGGCCCCTCATTCCCTACAGAGGCCGAGACCTTCTGAGATGCAGGAGGGCTTGTCACTGGCCAGCCTTGTCAGAACCTGGGCTGGAATCCGTGTCTTGTCCCTGCCGGCTGCTCTTTCTGGGACCTGGAAAGAGGCGGCAGAGTAGATGCAAAGACCATGAACTTGGAGTCAGAAGGCCAAGTCCACGTCTTGGCTCCTCTGACGTGTCATCTGACTGTCTTTACCCAATGCCTGAACATATTAACTCCTTTCTCACGGAGCTGCTTGGAGGATTAAACAAGGTTCTGTGTGTGAAAGCACCTGGCTTGAAGCAGGTGCTTAATGAATGTTCCTTTCTTTCCCATTGCGGCAGAACTTGTATATTTATGTACGCTTGGAGGCAGGAGAGAGACCCAGCATTTGCAGAGGTTTCTGATGGTGCAGCTGGCCTCGCGCCTGGGCTCAGAGGTGCGCACAGGTGAGTGCCTTAAGGCAGCGACCCTGAGCAGACACTGAACTTCGGAGCAAAGAGAGAAATGGGATCTCTCTCTCTCTCTCTCTTTTTTTTTTTCCAGGAACGCAAACAAACGGGCTGGGATGCTGTGAGAAAGGGGAGGTAGGTTGTGAAACCCACAGGTGGCCCTGAGCAGCACAGTGATGAGAGTCAGCGTTGAGGCTGTTTTCCTTTGGGCTGTGCCCGCCGCCAGGTTCATGGGGCTGGAGCCAAGTCAAACAGGGCTCCCCACAGTCAGGGATGCACTTGCCCCAGGCACTCCGGGACGTGGCACTGGGCTCCCAGGTCAAACGTTCGCCCCTTGTCACTGGGAGGCTGTGCACCTGTGTGGCCGCGAGGCGCCGGCTGAGAGACCATCCCTTCTGTTCCCAAAAAAGCTCCCCTATTTGCATTTTCTTTAAAACATCGAGCGCTAACTGAACACCAAGGCCTCAGCCAAGTCTAAACATTTGCCTTGGCACCCGGCCATCCTAACACAAGGCCCCAACGCGGTCCCAGGCTGACGAGCCTTAGAAGCGCTTCACAAGGTGAAATGCTGTGGGATCGTAAATATGCCAGGTAGACAGCTAAGCTAGAGATTAGAATCAAAGCGTGAGTTATTAAATCCCAGGAGAAGTCAAGAAGAAGCAAACCAGTTTCCCAGCATCCTGTGAGCCCCATTACACTCAGAACACTTCCTGTCACTGGCTGCATGCTTGGCGACACATTCCCTCTGCTGTGCCCTCCTGCTCCTGCTAAAGGTTCCCAACAGGGCTTACGTATTACCCCTCTTTACTGGGGCACACTGAGGCTCGCAGGTGACAGCTGCTTAGCACAGGGTCACGGAGCTAATACGTGATGGAGCCAGAATTTAAGTAAGGTTGATATGATTAAAAAAAAAAAAAGCTTAAGTTGTTTTCATTAAATTCATGCCAGGAAACCAAGGTAAGTGAAAAGAAATTGAATATCCTCATGAGATAAGAGGCTTAACAAAAATGAACGGAAGTGGGGATTTCTCTTTAGAAGTCTTCGAACAAACGGCACTGGTCTTGACTCCGACCGAAGACAAAAGTTCAGGCTTCAGCTTATCACCTGTGGTTCCTCTTCCCACATCCTGTGCCCTCACTGATTGGATTCTTCTCTAATGTGTTCTCCAGGGCCTTTTATGTCTCCTTTGCCTTGCTGTTTCTTCTGCAAAGAATGCCTTTTGAAATCTGAAACATCCTTAATTCTCCTGTCTTCAAGACAGATCTCTGACTCTTGTGGGTGATTCTGAGAACAAGTTCAGTTCTGTCTGGTTCTTCTCTTTGTAAGAATGCAGATCCTGCATTCTGCTTCTAGAAATTCTGATTTGCGCAGCCTAGAGTGGACCCCAAAATATCTCGCTGCATAAACATTCAGATGATTCTGATTCAGAAGATCTGCGGGCCAAGCTTTGAGGAACACAGTCTAAATGTATGGCTTCTCTCCCATTAGAAGCGTAGTTCTTGTTCTTATTTTAGTTGTTTCTCTGTGTTTGTTCTTACCGCTTTCGGCTTCATGCAGGGGCTGTGCCTTGTCAATTTTTTTTTTTTTAATTCTTCTGGAGTCAGACACTTAGTAAAGACTTCATAAATATTTATTGGACTGAACTTATTACCATCTATTTAACAAAAAGACACTATTTTGTAAATATTATTTTTGTGCCCTTTTCCCTTTGTAACAGGTAAAGAGTAAATTTAGGGAAGTGTTGGGAGAAAATGAAGACAGCAAATGTGAGGACTTCTGCAGAGGTCCAGTGGTTAGGACTCCGTGATTCCACAGCAGGGGGCCCAGGGTCAATTCCCGATTGAGAACTGAGATCCCACAAGCTGTGCAGAGAGGCTGAAAAAACAAACAAACAATAATTCAGCAGGTATAGACAGGCGAGAAAAAAGAACGCTGAAAGGAAGTTCAGTGAGGACATTCCTTCATCTCCTGGGGCCCCAGGGGATAAGCAAGGAGATATAAATATTCAGAGAAAAAATAGAAAAGGTGCCAAGATGCAGGTTTTAGTTCTATCTTTCGATGCCAACTGACTTTTAAAGAGACTCAGCCCTGATGGTTTGAAAACCAATCTACATGGAGATGAGAGACTGAGTTACATGGGCTCCTTGAGGATGAGGGACCCTAACTGGATGAGATACAGCCATTCAGGTCTCTTGGAAGTTCATGCGTCTATACTTTAAGATACTTGAATATACCTGTGGAGAAGGAAATGGCAACTCACTCCAGTATTCTTGCCTGGAGAATCTCAGGGACAGAGGAGCCTGCAGGTCTGCTGTCCATGGGGTCACACAGAGTAGGACACGTCTGAAGCGACTTAGCAGAAGCAGCAACAGCAGCAGCAATGTATCTGCAAACAGTTCCAGTATGAAAACCTAAGCTCAGCCCCAGCTCAAAGCTGCCTGAAGTCCTTGTGCATTTAATTCACTAAATTCAGAGCTCGGAAGTGAATGAAAGACTTGCTCAAAACAGAGCTTAGAGGATTCTAGCATACTATAGGTTTGGGAATCCATTCTCTTCCCAGGGGGCTTTAGAAACCTACCCCTGAATTACCAGCACAGCCTCCCCTGCCTTCATTCTCTTCACCTGGAGACCTATCAATAGGTGATTATAGTCTAAGCATGTCTCATTCATTCCTTAAAGGAGTATTCCTTTTTGCCGTCCTCTCCAGGCCGGGAAGTCTTTCCTTTACTCAAATAACTATTTGGCCATATTCTCCCTCCTCCCATTCTTTCTCCTCTTTCTCTTATTCTTGGAATGACTTTTAACTGACAAACTTAGAGGCAAACTCAAATATCTTTATATGCCATAAGATTACTCCAGAAGAAGGTTCCAGGGAGGATGTTGCTAAGAGTTAATTTGTAGTCATAGAACTGAGATATAAATGTCCACTGGTGGGTGGACCATAACATATCTTCATTTATTTACTCAGCATGAAAGGAGCCCATAAATATCACACTTCATATTTCTTCAGTATTCAACAAGACAGCCATTTTTGGTTAGACAAATTTTACTATGTCCCTGGATGCAAGGCATCCTGGGGGCAGAGTTGGGAAGCAAAGGTTTGAACACTTAGGCATTTAGAGCTCTCAGCATTTACCCTAAGGTTCTATCATAGGTCTATGGTGATGCCACAGCTCGGTACCTCTTCAATACTCTGCTTGTTAAGTAAGAACAAACAACAAAAAAAAATCAGCACCTATTATGTGCCAGGCATTCTGAATGGTGCTGGGAAATATGATTTTTACTCTTGAAGAGCTCATTATCTATTTGGTATCATCTAAACTAATGAACAAGCTTCCCAGGTAGTGCTAGTGGTAAAGAATCTACCTGCCACTGCAGTAGACATGGGTTCAATCCCAAGGGTGGGAAGAGCCCTTGGAGAAAGAAATGGCAACCCACTCCAGTATTCTTACCAGGAGAATCTCATGGACAGAGGAACCCGGTAAACTAGATTCTGTGGAGTTGCAAAGAGTTGGACAAAACTGAAGCTACTTAGCACACATGCACAATGTTATGAACACTTCTAATCAAGCCAGGCATTGTTCTGAATTAAACAGTAATGTCTGTTTTAGCATAAATGTCTATCAACAGCATACATGTCTAACAATAGCATTTCACATGATTGACATCATACCTTTGCATTTTCTAAGTCTTGACAGTAAATGAATATAAACGGCACACCAAATATGGTAATAATCATTAGAAAGTTAATACTCCATCTTTCCAATTTCTCATGTGTTACTTCATCAGTAATTTAATAAGCACCAACTTTCAGTGGCGTGACTACTCTATGTTAAGAGAGAGGGGGATTAGGATAATTTAAAAATAACCTTCCCTTTTTAAAGAGAAACTCGAAGTTTAGTTAGGCAGGCATGTGGCTCTAATGAAAAATTATAAAGCAAATATTAGCATTTCATATCTGGAAAAGCAAATTGGACTATCTAAGCCAGCTGGTGTGTTAGTCACTCAATCATATCCAACTCTTTGCACCCCCATGGACTACAGTTTGCCAGGCTCCTCTGTCCAAGGAATTCTCCAGGCAAGAATATTAGAATGAGTTGCCATTCCCTTCTCAGGGGATCTTCCAAACCCAGGGATAGAACCCAGATCTCCAGGTTGCAAGAAGATTCTTGACCATCTGAGCCATCAGGGAAGCCCATTCTAACCCAACTGGGGCATCTGAAAGGAAACAGGCCCCTCTGGTTCTTTCTTCACCCACAGAAGATTCAATTCCTCCTCTTTTTGAGACCAAAGTTGAGGGTTCAAGTTTGCTTTGATTTTGCACTACTTCAGACTGATCCCTAATTATTCCTCGAAGATCCCACACCCAGGGAGAGCCTGCAGAATCCAGAAAGATGTGCTTCTGTGGATCCGATCACCAGAGAATTTATGGAATTATTCAAAATCTCCCACATTTCTGACAGGAGAAAAGCTAAGTCGCTGGCTTGTGATTCCTGATTGTGCCTCTAGTGACTCCATTGTCATTCTTCACCTCCCGCCCCTCCTCAGATCGGCTTGAATCATCTTTGGAACTCATCCGTTCAACAAACACCCAGCAGATATTGTGGATACGTGGCATCTCTGCCTGAAATACACAAAAGCCTCCACATCCATCTTCTCGTCCAGTTCATCCTTCCGATCTCACGCCTGTGCTGTCTTCCTCAGTACCTCGGGCATGGTGTGGCTTTTCCTCCTTCATACTCTCTCTGCTCCCTGTGTGACTCTGCACTCTACTCTACCCTGCTGACTTATTGGCTGCTCCACCTTTACGTGCTTAGGAACAAGCTTGTGAGGACTCTCTCCTCTATCACTGCATCCACACAGTAGGTGCTCATTGGCACTTGGAGAATCAATAAACTTCCCTTTATTCTTGACTTTTCAAGCTTAGAAACCACAATATACATGGTCAGCCCTTAATCTGCATTATGTAGTGTTCTAGATGCTTGGAATACATGAAGGACTTTTGACATTATATTCCAACAGAATTTCTGCCTCTCTTTCTGGCAAAACAGCATTTTTTGTGCATCCCCTCATTCATTCATATAACAAAAATTAACATGTACCTATCATGGCATCCTATCCAATCACTTCATGGGAAATAGATGGGGAAACAGTGGAAACAGTGTCAGACTTTATTTTTTGGGGCTCCAAAATCCCTGCAGATGGTGATTGCAGCCATGAAATTAAGACGCTTACTCCTTGGAAGAAAAGTTATGACCAACCTAGATAGCATATTCAAAAGCAGAGACATTACTTTGCCAACTAAGGTCCGTCTAGTCAAGGCTATGGTTTTTCCTGGGGTCATGTGTGGATGTGAGAGTTGGACTGTGAAGAAGGCTGAGCACCGAAGAATTGATGCTTTTGAACTGTAGTGTTGGAGAAGACTCTTGAGAGTCCTCTGGACTGCAAGGAGATCCAGCCAATCCATTCTGAAAGAGATGAGCCCTGGGATTTCTTTGGAAGGAATGATGCTAAAGCTGAAATTCCGGTACTTTGGCCACCTGATGCGAAGAGCTGACTCATTGAAAAAGACTCTGATGCTGGGAGGGATTGGGGGCAAGAGGAAAAGGGGACGACAGAGGATGAGATGGCTGGATGACATCACTGACTCGATGGACGTGAGTCTGAGTGAACTCTGGGTGTTGGTGATGGACAGGGAGGCCTGGCGTGCTGTGGTTCATGGGGTCACAAAGAGTCGGACAGGACTGAGCGACTGAACTGAACTGAACTGTGTGCCAGCTATTTCAGTGAGTGATTCCCCCATAAAACGAAATGAAAATTTCACAACATTTCTATGAGGAAACCATTATTTCTTTTCCACTTATGGAAAAAAAAATGAGCAGAACTAAGTTAACTAATCTTTGAGGATTCTTTTGGTTGTAGTCAAAAAGAAGACAGTTCATATTGGATGAAACAGTAAGATAATTTTTATATCAAATAACTAATTTCAGAGAGAAGAGAAACTTCAGAGTAGGATGTTAGTGTTTTTATCGACTGCAAATATGACTCAAGTTTTTTGCCACCCTGGTCTGCTGTCCATATTATTGACTTTGCCCCAAACCCATAACCCACTGCATTCTAAACAGGGCTGCTAGTATACTAAGTTAACTAATCTTTGAGGATTCTTTTGGTTGTAGTCAAAAAGAAGACAGTTCATATTGGATGAAACAGTAAGATAATTTTTATATCAAATAACTAATTTCAGAGAGAAGAGAAACTTCAGAGTAGGATGTTAGTGTTTTTATCGACTGCAAATATGACTCAAGTTTTTTGCCACCCTGGTCTGCTGTCCATATTATTGACTTTGCCCCAAACCCATAACCCACTGCATTCTAAACAGGGCTGCTAGTAACACTCAGGGTTCTTTTGCTTTGTTCACATCTAGTAGTAGAGAGACAAAGAGATACAGATAGAGATAGAGATAGGAAAAAAGATAGAGACAGTAGATTTTCTTAAAAAGCCTCTAGCAACCTCTTTTTCATAATTCATTAGCCCAATTTTTGTCATATACCCAGTATGAATTAATGAATTGCCAAAGGCAATGCAATTACTCTTAGAACAATCATTCCCACAGCTTGATCTGACCTCAGTTCTCCAACTTACTCTGCATCAACAAAGTACAAGAATAGGTATTGGAGAATCAACCACAGTACTCTCTACCGATAACAGCAAGGAGTGGGAAGAACCAGAATGTTAATATATGTCTCAGAAGCTCCAAGAGTTAGAACTGAGGAAGTGGATCTTGTCATCTCTGAAGAAAAAAATAGCTCAGACATGAAAAGCCAAATTTTCAGAATCTGGAAGGAGGAAATAATGTGGAAGAAAGTGAAGAGGACCTGGAAGAAGCTTGAGAGCACAGGACCTTTGACTGAACCCATGGGAGAGAGACGTGGCAGCTCTTTTTAAATAAATATTTGAGTGATGCAAAAATGGTGAGGCCATGAGAACTCTGCAGGTAATTGTTCAATAAATATATAGTTTTTATCATCAACTAAATTTTGAAGGGGATTTATTTGGCTAGACTCACTCTCTGTTGGATATATGTCACTAGGTATCTGTACATAGAATTGATGCTTTTGAGCTGTGATGTTGGAGACTCTTGAGAGTCCCTTGGACTGCAAGGAGATCCAGCCAGTCCATCCTAAAGGAAATTGGCCCTGAATATTCATTGGAAGGACTGATGTTGAAGCTCCAATATTTTGGCCATCTGATGTGAAGAACTGACTAATTTGAAAAGACCCTGATGCTGGGAAAGACTGAAGCAGGAGGAGAAGGGGATGACAGAAGATGAGATGGTTGGATGGCATCACTGACTCAATGGACATGAGTTTGAGTGAGATCAGGGAGTTGGTGATGGACAGGGAAACCTGGTGTGCTACAGTCCACGGGGTCACACAAAGTCAGACATGAATGAGTGACTGAACTAAACTGAATCTGTATGTAGAAACTGTAAGAACCTTTTTATTTTTTGCTTTCAATATAGAATATGTTAAAAAATAGAAGTATATTATTTTATTCACTTTCTAGATTCTGGTTTACAGCTGAACATCTAGTATTTTCAAGTTTTTTAACTTCACTAAAATACTACCTATGAAAAGATTGATAAGTAGACTACATTGGGAGTATAATAGATACAGTTTCTTTGATAAGTATTTTGATAATATCAGCAATTAAAGCTGAAAAGTGTAATAACCTAAATTTAACTAAAGATCAGGAATAAGACAAGGATGTTCATTCTTGCAATTTCTGTTTTACATCGTACTGGAAGTTCTAGATTTAAGTCTTTTTAAGTCTTTATGTCTTTTTTTTTTTTTAAGACATCCAGATCAGAAAAGAAGTCACATTTTTTTCCCCTCAGTTGACATGATAGTATAAGTAGGAAATCTGAGGGATCCACTGACAATCTATTATTAAGCTAATAAATCCAGCATTAGAAACAACCCAAATGTTCACTTACCAATGAATAAATAAATAAAAATGATATATCCATACTGTGGAATATTATTCAACGATAAAAAGAAAGGAAGAATTGATACATTCGACTATCATTTTTGACATCATTAAGTGAAAAAAAAAATCCATCATAAAACATCACATATTGTATGATACCATCTCTATATAATCCTGAATAGGCAAATCTACAGACAGAAAGCAGAATAGCAATAGCTGAGGGCAAGGTGAAAGAGGAGTGCATGGGGGAAAATGAGGAGTGAGTAGCAATGGTTTCTGAGTTTCTTTTAGTGATAACAAAAATGTTCTAAAATTAGATTATAGTGATGGTTCCATGACCCTGTGAATATACTAAAAATATCAAATTATGTATTTTAAATGGATGAATCATATGGTATGTGAATTATATCTCAATAAAGCCATTCAAAAGAGAGAGATAAAATGTGATTGATTTGTACCTTAAATGCCATACAGGAATGAGAATGAACAAATTTGCCCGTGAAATGGTTGTGTCTTACAAAGATAATGGCTTGCAAAAGAAGCCAAACACAGAAGAGCCCATATTGTTCGACTCTCTTTACATAAATACACTGATCTGTGTCATGAAGATAAATGTTACCTTTGAGGGAAGGGAAAAAGTGGAAGAAGGCACAGGACAGGGCCGCCTTTAGATTTCCTATTTAATATTGTATTTCTTGATTTTGCTTTTGTTGTTGCTGTTCAGTTGCTCAGTCATGTCCAACTCTGTGACCCCACGAACTGCAGCACACCAGGCTTCCCTGTCCTTCACCAGAGTTTGCTCACATTCATGTCCGTTGAGTCGGTGATGCCATCCAACCATCTCATCCTCTTCTGCACCTTCCCTTCCTACTGTCAGTCTTTCCTAGCATCAGGGTCTTTTGAGTGTCAGGTGGTCAAAGTATTGGAGCTTCAGCTTCAGCATCAGTCCTTCCAATGCATATTCAGGGTTGATTTCTTGATTTGGGTGCTAGTTAAATACATGAGTGTGTTCAGTTTATGAAATTCTACAGTTGAGTCCTGCTAGTTTTGTCCAACTTTTCTAAATGTATGTTATGCTTTGATGAAAAAAAAAGATTTAAAAATATTCTATATGTCTTATCATTTTATTGTGTACCCTAGTTCTGAGCCATGGTGGAGAAGCAGCCAACTGCACAAGATTTTCAGTTTGGCAACATGTTCTTTGTTGATTCAGCATAATATTTAAGAACCACATGCAGAGCCTTTGAAAATGGACCAGGTTTCTGGATCATGAAAGTGGTCTGAACATTGTAACTACTTCTTCCTCAAATACTCATCAAATTGGCAGAAAACATGAAACTGCTTCAAAATAAGGAAAGGAGCCAGCAGTGGGCCAGATAGTTTGAGGTATCTTGGGAAATAGAATACAGATTGGATTGGATTGATGGAAATGAGGAAAGAAGCAGAGACTGCATCCGTGTTATAGCAGTAAGGTGTGAATGCAATCCAAGGGGGCTCCAGAGGAGCCTCAGACTCATTGCTCCAGGGTACAGAGAGCTGAGTGATCCACAAGTAGACTTTAGGGGGATGTGTGAAAGAAGGGAGACTTACATTCAGGACAAAGAGGCTGGTGAAAGGCCAGTACAGCAGAGCTTTAGGGATTCTGGACTTCCATGGAGGGTGGGATGGAAGGCAGCCCCAGTAGGATAAGGACCACTATGAATTCATCACCCTCATCTCCATAATCGACTTTGAGATGCTCTAAGAACTCAAGGCTCAAACTATGCACAGAAACTGTACGGCTATAGCGCCTGGGAGTTCGTTGGAAAGGCAGACACCCAGGCTCCACCCTGGACCTCCTGGTCAGCACTGGAAAGGCTTCCATCAAGCCCTTCCTGCTCCTCTCACTGAGGAGGACCAGCTCTGGACCCAGCTGTGTGCATTCTCCTGTGTCTTTCCAGGGCTGTTGTAATGCATGGATGCAGCAAGGTCCGAACAAAATTAGACCGCATTGCTTCTGTCACTTTTCCTCCTGATGGCCAGACAGAGAATCTAGATAGAACACTTCTCTGCTTGACTCCTCTTCATCTAGCCCTTTCTCAGCAGTCTCCAACTTCTCCATGGAAATGTCCTCAGGCGCACAGCCCCTCTGAGGCACAGAATCCTAACCTGGTCAGAACTGAGCAGTGGACTCAGTTGGACAGTCTCTGCCTCAAGCAGATGCCCCGGTGTCAGGGACGAAGATGTGAGCACCATGAAGCCAGCGGGAAGATGAGGGAGGCATGTCTTCACATTAGGCTCCAGGTCAGGAAGCCTAATGTGAAGACAAGGTCTTAGTCAAAAACACAGGAGAGCAGGTTTGTAGGGTTACTGATTATCACTAGGTGAAAACTCCTTTTGGAAACTTGACCATGGATGAAAATTCAAACAAGGGCCAAATGTGTTGACTTTAATAGAGATAAAACCTGCGAAACATCAGCATCCTTCTGAGCTATGCACTGGCAGAACTCCTAACCAGACAGATAGATTCAGCCATCCGGTAAATCTCTTGACCCTCACGCTCAAGGACAGTACTCTGAGAAGTCGTCTTGTCTTAATCTAAAACAAGTGTTCCCACTATCGCAAAGCTCTGCAGAGAGACAGGCCTTGAGATGATGTGAAAATGAAGAAGAAGGTCACAAGAAGGTTGCAAGAAGGTGTCCTACCCCATAAAATCAGTCCAGGGGAGAGAATGCCGTCTGGGTAGGAACAGACCTGGATTCAGACCGCTGTGTGACATCCTCCAGATCACTCTGGCCTTCTGAACCTCTGTTTTCTTTTGAGTGGAAGGAAACGATGATATTTGTCCCCTTAGTTTGTCTGTGTGTTAGTTGCTCAGTCGTGTTTAATTCTTTGCGACCCCATAGACTGCAGCTCACAAGTCTCCTGTCCATAGAGTTCCCCAGGCAAGAATACTAGAGTGGGTAGCCATTCCCTTCTCCAGGGGATCTTCCTGACCCAGGGATCGAATCCTGGTCTCCTGCTCTGCAGACAGATTCTTTACCATCTTAGTCCCTAGGGAAGCCTTTAGTTTGTGGTAACAATTAAATGAAAATCATATGTAAAACACTTAGCTCAGGGCTTGGCACCTCAGGAGGGTTTAGAAAATGTGAGTGTATTCTAAAGTCTGCCTTGCCCAGTTACAGATCCTAGGAAAGCCTTGAATAGCCTATGTGCTGAGCTGCGCAGGCCTTGCAACCTCAGTCTCTGCTATTGCTCCTGAACATCTGAGTTCAGGATGAAAGAAAGGCATTTAGCCTTACAAGTATGTAATTATCTCTGAATGTGAACCTTCGTGCCTGCTAAGAGGACATTCAACCAAGAGTGACGTGGGTTTTGTGTTGGCAGAATCACCTGCCTGCTGTAAAACAAATCCCTCTGGATACATTTTTATTTTAAAGTTTACATCACATTTGCTTTTCCTAATTCTGAAAGGGAAATTTTCAAACATGCAAATACAAGAAAAATGAGTCCTGCAGTTGGAGGGCCTGAAGACAACCAGAATAACCATTGCAGTGCATTTTTTTTGTGTGTATTTTCTCTCTAACACTCCCTCGTTAAAATAAAATTCACATACATACACGGGCACTTACATACAACACACACACACACACAAAGCAGAGACTGCCCTGCCTTGATTAGCAATCAATTTATGTAATATTCTAAATCCTTTGCTGTCAATAATCTTCACAGCAGTTTCATCAGGAGAAGATTCCATCTTAAAAAAAAAAAGTAAAACTTTCCTTACTCATCAATAAGAATCAACTGTTGATCCATTAAAAGTTTTACCATGAGATTGCAGAAGTTTAGTCACATCAGGCTTTGCTTTTAAGTCTAGTTCTTCTGCTATTTCTATAGCATCTGCAGTCACTTCTTCCACAAAAGTTTTGAACCCCTCAAGTCACCCATGAGGGTGGGAATCAACTTCTTCCAAACTCCTTTAATATGGATATTTTAACCTCTTCCCATTACTCATGAATGTCCTTAATTACATCTAGAATGCTGAATGTTTTCCATAAAGTTTTCAGATGACTCTACCAGATCCATCAGAAGGATCACAATTTGTGAGAGCTATCCATTCAGTTCTGTCGCTCAGTCCTGTCTGACTCTTTGAGACCCCTTGGACTGCAGCGCACCAAGCTTCCTGGAGAATCCCATGGGCGGAGGAGCCTGACGAGCTATAGTCTATATGGGCGCAAAGAGTTGGACATGACTGAGCGGCTTAGCATGCACACACAGCTTCTTGTTTTCAGTCTGCAATTTCCTCACCTCGCTCAGACTTCGTAGAAATGAAGAAAGTAAGGGCCTTGCTCTGGATACCTTTGGCTTAAGGGAATGTGTTAGTTGGTTTGATCTATCTAGACCGCTCAAGCTTTCTCCGAATCAGCAATAAGGCTATTTTGCTTTCTGATTATTCACTGTACACTGGAGCAGCATTTTTTGTTTCATTCAAGATCTTTCCTTTGCTTTCACAACTTGGCTGTCTGGTAAAACAGGCCTGATTTTGGCCCATCTAGGATTTTATATGTCTTCCTCCCTGAGCTTAATCATTTCGAACTTTGGATTTAAAGTAAGAGGAATGTGACTCTTTGTTTCACGTGAATGCTCACAGGCCGCTGTAGGGTTATTAACTGGCCTCATTTCAATATTATTTTGTCTGAGGAAATTGTGAGGCTTGGATAAAGAGCCAAAGGCGAGGTAATGGCTGGTTAGGGGATCAGTTAGAACACACACATTTATTCTGTTCACAGACGGGTTCAATTTATGACACCTCAAAAGAATTACAACAGGAACATTAAAAATCACTGATCACAGATCATTTTAATGTAGTAAGGATTTTCAGTTCAGTTCAGTTCAGTCGCTCAGTCATGTCTGACTCTTTGCCAGCCCGTGAATTGCAGCATGCCAGGCCTCCCTGTCCATCACCATCTCTCAGAGTTCATTCAGACTAATGTCCATTGAGTCTGTGATGCCATCCAGCCATCTCATTCTCTGTCATCCCCTTCTGCTCCTGACCCCAATTCCTCCTGGCATCAGAGTCTTTTCCAATGAGTCAACTCTTCGCATGAGGTGGCCAAAGTATTGGAGTTTCAGCTTTAGCATCATTCCTTCCAAAGAAATCCCAGGGTTGATCTTCAGAATGGACTGGCTGGATCTCCTTGCAGTCCAAGGGAGTCTCAAGTGTCTTCTCCAGTACCACAGTTCAAAAGCATCAATTCTTCTGCCCTCAGCTTTCTTCACAGTCCAACTCTCACATCCATACATGAACACAGGAAAAACCATAGCCTTGACTAGACGGACCTTAGTCAGCAAAGTAATGTCTCTGCTTTTAAATATACTATCTAGGTTGGTCATAACTTTTCTTCCAAGGAGTAAGTGTCTTCCAATTTCATGGCTGCAGTCACCATCTGCAGTGATTCTGGAGCCCCCCAAAAATAAAGTCTGACACTGTTTCCACTGTTTCACTGTTTCCACTGACACTATGATGGGACCGGATGCCATGATCTTGGTTTTCTGAATGTTGAGCTTTAAGCCAACTTTTTCACTCTCTTTCACTTTCATCAAGAGGCTTTTTAGCTCCTCTTCACTTTCTGCCATAAGGGTGGTGTAATCTGCATATCTGAGGTTATTGATATTTCTCCCATCAGTCTTGATTCCAGCTTGTGTTTCTTCCAGTCCAGCGTTTCTCATGATGTACTCTGCATAGAA